>CAEGAE010010269.1:0-52859 GCA_903067095.1 Girardinus metallicus
AAGTAATACAGCAGCAAAACCTGAGACCTGAGCCAGAAAGAACTTGAATTTAATTTTTCAAACATTCAAGTTCTTTCTGGCTCAGGTCTCAGGTTTTGCTGCTGTATTACTTTGTCATAAACTGTTCTTTCTGAAACTGTGAGAATATTTACCATCAGTTCCAAAGGAGCAGCTGCTTTTGTCCTGTAACACTCTCAGCTGCGTTATCTAAAGGCTAGCAAGTCAGAGAAGATTTGACAGCAGGCTGACCCAAAGGCAACATGGTGGAAAGCTGCAGTGCAATTTGATATCCCAAGATCAATTTACAGGTCTATATATTGACCCATGCCCTGCAAAACACCCAAACACACATGGCACATTTCCTTTGATTAGTGTCACAGAAGAGAAAGTGTGAGAGAGCACAATATTTATCCAAAAATATCACATGCTTTTTAAGCCAGAAACTATCGGTTAATGGGGCACATGTTATCATCCATTGCACATGTACCTTCACAGCTGTATTGAGGCTTGTAGTTCGGCATACTTACATTTATTTCCGCATCCACAACTGACGACTATGTACAAAATGTGTAGGAAACAAAAAAGCACCAGATCTACACAATAAAAATGTGTTTATTTTTCAGCTCAAATTTTAGGTTATAAATTAAAGATTGACCAGGTCACGAGAAGAACATTAGAACCCTCTTCTTAGTGCAGTATCTTCAAGACTTAACAAACCGGCATGTAGTGGAGGGACTTAAAAGTTCTCTGTGGTGAGCTTATTATGCTTAAAATTCACCTTATTGATGAACGATTGCCTGTAACAAAAATTTCTTTTCAAAGCAAAAAATTATGGGCAGCTTTCATGTAGATGTTGCAATTTCTGCTTCAGTTTTTAGCATTGTTACTTTGACGTCCACTGGGACTTTTTAAACAAATGTGTGATCAGAATACTTTTCATTCGAGAGACAAGGTCATGACAGAACCTCTTTTGAATCAGTCAGCTTCATAGACGCATAGCTGTCAAAACATTATTCAGAGCAGATTATTTTCCACACCAGGTAAACATTGTAAAAACAAGTTTCCAACAGTTTCATACACTGAGGGCAAAGTTGCTTTTGCAGGTGAAGACAGTTCTCCTAAAGTGTTTCCCCACGGTTCCTGACAGAATGAAAAATAGTGCTCTTTTTATACCCATTCCACTTATTTTCATTAAAAAGATTTTCACAGAAGAAAAAAAAAATAAAAAATTGTTCGGTGCCATTGCTGAAGATATGTCATCATCCATATAAACAGTAGTAACACTTTTCAGTTTTTTTTTTTTTGCGTAAATCGAAAGGTTCTATTTGTGTCAGTAAAGTGTGTTGTAAAACAACTTGTCAAATTTTAAAAAGTCAAAGTCCTGTTGTGATTTATTTCTGTCATACTTTCAAAGTTCTAGCTCTAAAACATGACGATATATCCCTTTTATCCATGCTTGAAATTGTATGCTGAAATTTTTGCTGAATATTACAGAGGCCCAGCAAGGATCCATTTGACGACTGTGATTGCACTTTCTAACACAAGCCAGAGTTTAGGAAAAAAGCACCTCTGAGTGCTCATATATGCAAAGTGCTAACATATTGTAAGTGCCTTGGTGCCATTTTACATCTCTGCCAATCTTGTAATTTTCATCCGAATGTTGCATCTGCAATGCCTTCCCTCTCAGTCTATGTTATTATGTCAAAATGTACAGCTAGATTTGTCTTTTTGTGGTAGCAGAGGGAGGTTTCCTGTGCCTCTGGCCAGGTTCTGGGGGTTGTCTGTGCAGGATTGAAGCTTCCTTTATGCTTGTTGAGCACATAGGGATGAGGGGGAAATGGAGCGATGTGGGGTTTGGAGGGGGTTGGAGGGAGTGGAAAAGATCTGGGGTGAATGGGGAGGGGGTGAGGACCCCCAGCGTTGTGCCTGAGGTTTCCATCTGTTGGCAACAGGGGTGAAACATACACAAAAGCTCTGATTGATGTGCACGCATGAGTGCTCACAATCATCATCGTCGTTATTTATGCATGAAAACATGTTTCTTAAAAATTGAGGGGTAATTATGACAGAACAAATTGAACAGGACACTGATTGCCAGCCATTTGAAAGAAGAGACCATGTGAAGAGCTTTATGCATTTAAAGTTTAACTTGGACTATGTTAAAGATATAAATCTGGTAACATTGTACTGTCCAGTTTAATATCACTTATTGCAGAGAAGGCATGATCATTGCCTACTGTGCCCATAATGCCTGTGGTTCAGAGTTACATCTATAAAATGTGATTTTATTTTTTATGATGTTGGAAAGCTTAACCAGCCAATTTCAATTTTCTAAATCTTTTATAATATAAGCTTCCATCTCCCTTGTCCCCCAGAGAAACATCTATGATTTTTTGTTTGTTTGTTTATATGGAACAGTCTTATCCAAGTAGAAGCCTTTGGAACTAACATTTTGACCCATTTTTATTGTATTGCAGTGACAATAAGAGCACAGAGGCTAGGGAGGCAACAAGGCCCAGGTCCCAAGCTCCGTTGTCTTGCCAGGGATAATAGCAGCAGAAATAATATATTCATGCATGCACATAGTGTCACGCTCAGCCAAAAAAGCACTGGTAGAGCTCCTCAGCTGAATCACCACTCAGCTGAACAGTCTCCCTGAAAGCCAGTCAACCTGAGCAGAGAGGGGTGAGGTTGAGGGTGGAGGTAAAATTGCTTGTTAAAGATCAACTATGCTTTTTACACCAGTCAGGTACCTATTGTTCTACATTCAATAAGAATATAGAAACAGCTTTTTTTACGGTGAGAATACACAAAAGGAGAAGCAGTGAACTAATTGGGAAAGTTTTCTTTCAATAAAGACATGGAGTGTAAAAACTTAATGACTTAATGATCAAACCTGATGGTGGTGGAACACCTTCCACAGAGATGAATCATAATACAAAAACATAAAATAAACATTTTAACTGTGGACTACAACCAGTTTCAACACAGTATGTGACACTGTATTGTCACATAAAGTGACAACACAGTCACTACGTGACTACGTGTGCAAGGCCTTAAGATTAGTACGTCTGATAAGCAAACAATTTGTCTAGTCTATTATAAATACATAAAGTTGTTTGTTGTTTACTTAATAAGGATGGAATACAGTTTATTTTGGCTAATACTCATAAATATTTTCCAAATGAAGCCCTGTCCAGATCTAACAGTAACTCAACTTTATGGGATTTACAAAATTTTTATATGTTGTGCACTTATATTATGTCATACACTGTAGCTTATAGAAGAGCTAGTTGCTAAGGCACATCAACCTTTTCAAAAGTTCTGGTTTTAAAATTACTGAATGTTTCTCTTGTACCATAAGCTCATGATTATTATATTTCTATGTGTGACATAAAAATAGAATACCATTCAGTTGACATTCACCAACAAATTAAAGATTTTATGTTCAGAAACCAACATTAATAATCACTGATCTAAAGCTACAGCCACAATGGCTGGAACTTTTAGCAAACCTTAAACCCACCCGATAGATCCTCTGACAGATGAGCCAGGTAGCTTATGTAGTATCTTTTAGTTTTTTATGATGCCATGAAGTTTTTACATTACTAAATTAGCTAGGTCATTTAGTAAGGTATTAACAAATTCTATAAGACAATTTTTCATCAAAAGATCTGTCTTGTGAACTATTCATGAAACAATGGCACTCCAGGTAAGATACTCAGTACCTGGTTTTCAGAGGCGTGGCTTAAGATTGTTTTTGCTGCTAAAATTTCAACCTTGATCTTGATGTTTACAGACAACAGATGATTAATAAAAGTCTAATTTTGATTTTTTTAATTATTTTATTATGATTTTTAGCCAAATCTCCTAAAAATGAAAAAGCCAGCTTTGCCTGCTGGTTACACTAAGTAATAGAATTTACTATAACCAAACCTATATTAACTGTCTCACCACAATGTAACTCTCTGTTAAGTTTGCTAATTAACGCATTATATATCCTTTGTTCAAAACATGGTGGGTAATGACAGCTTTTTGTCTGTGTGCAACAAAATTCGTAGTTTTTTTTTTTTATTATTATTTTTACTGTGACTTGCCTGTCACCTTCCGATGACCCTAGATTTCGATTTTTTGTAGTAATTAAAGAAGAAAGATGTAGAGCGGTAATTAGTGCACACTGGTGTTACTGGCAGGGAGATTTTTGCTTCATTAAGAGCCAAATTACTTCTTTTCTCCCTAGTTTCACTCGTTTTGCTAAGCAACATCCCTGCCCTGGTATTTGCTTCATTTTTAACGGTAAACCAACTCACAGTAAAAGAGGAACCTAATTCTTTTTTTTTTTTTTCATTAATGATCGATTACTTTTTATATTACTAATGATAATACACATTTAAGCAGCAGGTGCTTTCGCTTCAAAGTGATGTTGGAACCATGAGTTGATGGAATGTTAAATATTTTAATACCTGTGATAATAGCTGTGAAGTACAGCTGTACTCGTTAGAGGTAATCTTTAAAACTACGTTCAGTCATCACTGTGGGATGTGTTAAACAATGGATGAACTTGTGAAAAGGTGCACATCTACTTCAACACTTCCAACAAGAAAAGAGGTGCCAGCAATGAAGACTGGATAGAGTTCGCTTCTTCTGAAAAAGCACTAATGATGTTTTTTCACCCTCTGTTGTTTGAACAGCTAAAAATGCTTCTTTATTCCAGGCTCCACAGTTGTTAGCTCCTCTCAGCAGAAAGGTAAGATGCTGAGTCGACTTTTTGTTCCCAGAATATAAAAGAAGAGCTATATAAAGCAGGCATGTGTTTCAATGAACTAATGTAATGTAGTTTTTCAGAACTTTTCTTGTTTAACAAAATATCTGCCACCTATATAGAGAAAAGTGAATCATATTCAGGCCCGGTGCTCATATGGTATAAAACAGATTAAGAGACATTATGCGATCCTGCAGTTTCTATCTGATGTCAGACATACACTGATGAATAAAATCAGATGCAGATGATAACCTGTTGAGGGTGGTATGCAACAGCTTTGCTTGTATCTACAGCACTGAATTCATTTCAGCAGCCTGCTTGAGAATCCTGACGGAGTTCCTGTCGGTGTGGGATTTCCCCCTCAGAGATAAGCAAAATCCTTCATGTCTTATTGCATAATTTTCAAGTAAATATTGTGAGCTGTAAGAGTATGTCTATGTCATCTTTAGAAATGTAGAGCTTGAAATGTTTACCCAGTATAATTTTTTCAAACACTTCAAATTAGATCAGATTGGATGGAGATGGAGAGAGTCTGTAAACTTCAATTTTTAGGACTTGACAGAGGTATGGGTCTTGACTGACTAACACAAACACTTTGACATAAACCAACTGCATTGTAGATCTGACACTTTGCACTTGGCCAAAAACTTAAATATTGATTTATTTTGTCCACTGCACCTTTCTCTATGTCCTTGTTTTATCCCCTGTATGGCAAGTGGGAGACATTAAACTGGACTTCTTGCAGTTTTCTTTCAATATTCACTGTCTTTTTGCCACTATTAAAACATTTGCTCAGATGAAATGCATAAGGATTGGCTCAATTGTTTAAGATAATTATGAAGTGAGAAAGTTGGATATATTTTAGAAAACATGCATGCTTTTAATCCTATTCATGTATGCATTTACAAAAAAGTGTAAATGGATGCATGAAAAAGTTTCCATTTATCTCTCTTAACTTTAATACAGTCACTGAGGTTCTTAAAGTTAAACTTAAATAGTAGTCTTTGGTTTCTGGGAATATTAACACCAAGATATTTGAAGTGACTGGTGGCAATTTTAAAGGGCAAGCTGAAGAAAAAGCTTATCTGTTTGTGGGGATTATGTTTTAACACACAACCAGGCAATCTCTAGTACTTTGCCCCTGACCTATCTGATTTGTCCTTTAGTGTTAATGATAGTTTTTTTTTTTTCATTAATGTTCTCTAACAAACATCTGTGGCCTCATGTATCACTCTATACATTCAATTAACTGTGAGACAATATTAATTTGATAAGATAACGCAAATGTAAAAAGACACATTTGAGTTACAGGAAAAAGAATCACACCGCATAGTGTCATTCTGTGAAGTATAGAATAGGGTGTAATAATACTACATTTGAGTCACGGGACTATCACAAAATTCTTCATCTGATCTGGAGCACAGTTTTGCTGTTTAATCTGTTTATGATGAAGGATATGAAATGAATAGTGGATGAAGGAACATTGCCTGGAGGAACCGATATCACCAAAGCCTTTGCAAAAAAAAGAGAGAGAGGACCATATTTCATGCTCCAAAATAACGATAGAAGTAAAAGCGTAAAAAATGAGGAAAGAGGAATCTCTGATGAAAGGGAAAGTATTTGGAGCCAGATTATATCAAACGCGATACAGCATGGGTTTGTATTTTATGGGAAATTAAAATGTCTGCGGAGGACACAGGTTATTGAGCGCTGCTGATTGGTGTCCTTTGATGAAAGCACATGCTTCTCAAGCAAAATCTTCTCCCGTTTCATCTTGATCTTCACAATTAGCTGATAAACCGTGTATGTATTTGCTGTCTGTGTGCATTTTATATGATTTCGAGGAGGCCCAATATGATGGGTGCATGTAAATATTCAGTGTATGCATATTTTATATATGTATAGATGATAGAATATCCATTCTAAATGAACTCCAGAGGCGGCCAAAGTTTCATAGAATTGCATCAGCATTGCGTTGTAGCATCAAGCCCTCTCTGTTTTGCCTGTGAAAACAATAGCTTATCTTCTCCTCCTCTTGTCCGCATCTGACAACATCAGCATTCAAGGCCTCTTTAGCATCCAGACAGTGATGAGCTACTTAGCAGCACAAGCTCCCAGGATTAACCACTGATCTACTCATTCACTTTAAGCAGAGCAAACAGCTGACTTGATGATAGCAAGGGTTTAAAAGTTGGAGGTGAGGCACTTATCACCAGAAGAGCTACTTGATGTTTCATCTTTCACTGCGGTGAAGGTGATGTAAACCAGAGCACAGTGAAGGTGGACTGGCTTGGATGGCCTCTTGGTGGGAAAAGAAAAGAGTGTATGGATCTGGCGCAATGGCATGTAAATGAATTCAGTCCCCTTTTGTCTTCTGGGGGCCCTGAGGGCACGTCGTCTGGTTGCAGTATGGGGTGGTGCTTTGAGGGTATTGAGGTGTTCTGGAGCGTTTTATTCAGTAAAATAGCAGGGGGAGGATTTTATTTTGATCTATTTGGGGTTAAAAGAGACAAAATTATTCAGTGGTGTATAACCATTGATGAAGTGTATAAAGTTTTATTGAATAGTTTACTATTATTGTTTGAGATTCATTGTGTTTGGGGCGTAAGCTTTCACCTTGATTTACTGTCTAAGAACCTAGATTGTATTTTGTCTTGTGACTGCCTCTACGAGTTTTGTTTCGTAGATGTCTTCTTAGAAATCTACTCTTGGAGTAAAACTGTGGCTTCTTTTAAGTTGTGGTCAAGGAGAGGACTTTCTACAGATATTTACAGTACTTTGTCTCTTTTTCCTATTTTGTCTCATTACAATTACAACTTTAATGTGTTTTTGAGAAAATTTCATGTTATAGTTCAACACAAAGAACTGCATAATTAGTAAGTACAAAGGATAGGACACATAGTTTCTGTCTCTGTCTGAAGAATGAATCAGCTTGTGCTCTGCGAGACATTCAAAGGTTGGAAAATTATTTTATAATGTAATTGCACTATAAAGACCTCCACACTTTAAATGTGGCCTGTCTGCTGTGTTTCTTGGTCTTCATGGTGCTGTTTGTTTTCTAAGTTCTTTGACAAACCTCTGAGACCTTCAAAAATATCTTTATTTATGCCATTTATACTATCAATTTGGCAATAAGGTTACTTGTACAGACAACTGATGGCACTGGATTTCATTTAGTGTTGTCAGAAGTATATTCATGCCACACTTTTCAGATTAGTGAAAAAATAAAAGGTTTGTATCTCTCTCCTTTCACTTCATACCTATGTACTACTTTGGTTTAATGAATCTCCTAAAATTAGAACCAAATGTACTTAAATTTGTAGTTGAGAACCCCAAGAGATATGAATACTGTTGCAAAGCATGGTATATGGTAAATGAATTGAACTTATGCTGTGCTTTTCTAATTTCACAAAACACTCAAAGTGCTTGTCACACCAATAGTTGCCTTATTTATTACAGTATCAGTAGGTAACTTGGAGTTTAATGTTTTTTCAAGGACACTTCAACATTCAGAAAGGGGGAAGGAATTACTTTTTAAATTCCTAGACAACTGCTCTTCTTCCAAAGTCAAAACCAGCAGCAAAAAAAAAAGATATTTCTTTGTCTTCTTCTTTGTGTTCTTCTTTGTCATCCAGATGCTTTGAAATTACCCCATATCACTTTATCCTCCAGCTGGTTCCAATATCCATCTGCCCCAAGGAAAACTGTGTTATTGGTAAAAGATGACAGTGTACGACGCTCACACTGATTCACTCTGTGTGTCCATGTGAGACTTAATATTCAGGAAGTCCCATGACCCTTACACTGCATCTTACTCATTCCCAAAGCCACACGTTAACCGTTCACACATGCGCACACAAGCATACGATCTTCACAACAATATAGCCTGGGGGAAAAAAAATGAACGCATGGTTTCAAATTTTGGGTTGTTTTTGTTTTCCTTTTTTGTTTCCATCCATCCAAAAGATTCATTACTGCTGTTTCAGAATCTCAGCATTTTTGAAAGCATAACAATGCAAAGAAAAGAGAGAATAATAACTGTAGAAGACAGCCACTTCCTTGCCAGAAGTGGAAAGGAAAATACTCCACTCATATTTCTTGCATTATTGAATCATTTCTTGCCCTAAAGAAGTAACTGTGATACAAAAAGAGGGAAGAGGAAGAATTAGGCAGTGTTATAGAAGTAGTTTAGATTACCAAATGTTAATTCAGAGAGCAGAAAACTTCCAGTTGCCCCAGTGTGTCTCTTTATTTCTAAATTTGGGCTTAGTGTTTCATGTACCATGAATATACTTAGCTTTAAAGAGCGTAGATTTACAAAATTTGTCATGAACCCAATACATCTGAAATATTTAAGAGAGTGCTCCCAAAGAAGGTAGTGCTAATTAGCGCCAACGCTCTGTAAACAGCTCTCTCACTGCGAGCTGGCCAGCCTCTCCAGTATTCTTTTCACTTCGTGGTTAACTGCATTAATCGAACCACTCCTGCAGTGCTCTGTTTGTGGATAAGGAACACTTCCCTCAGTGGAACAAATTAGCTCCATTAACTGTATGATAAAAGAGATAATCTCAATTTCCTCGTGAAGTCTGGCTGCTAAATGCGGCTTCTTGTGAAGCTTTTCAAAGGTTGGAACATTCTGTTGACCTGTGAGCAAGGCCTGATCTATTTGCGAAAAAGTTTAGCCTTTTTATTTGTCTATTTATTTACTGGCCATCTACGTTTCCCATTAGCTTCTATTTAGAGATCTGCAGGAAGTGCCCAACAGTTCACTGAGGTCTCATGGGATTTTGAGTTCATGGGAACCAGAAGCAAATTTCCAACTACTTTTTGTGTTTCTTCACATCCGCTGCTCTACTCATTTTCCACTCTAATCATTTTCTTTCAATCTTCAGGGTTTTTTTTTCCTTGCCAACCTCATTGCCAAATGTACTTTTGCTACATTGCTCCCTTTCACTGTGTTCCCAAGACTCTTTGTGAACATCTTAACTTACACTGCATGCAAAACTACCGACCTTTCAGCTGCTCCTTTAGACCCATCCTCCATTCATTCCCTGGGCTCCATTCTCCTGAGTCAGCTTAATTGCCATCCTCACCTCCATCACCGAGTTCAGGCGTTTTATCTCTCATCTGTATCATGTTTCAGCGCCGTTCGTCTATCATTGCTCTCTACCTGAATCAGCTTCATCATGTCTCTATAAGATGGAAGTGGCTCCCTTTCAACACACCCAGACACACATCTAATCTGGCACATGTGTGACCCCCTTGATCCCTGCCAAAACCTCTGACCTTTTTTCTTCCTACTCTTCCTGGCTGCATTAAAATGAATGCCTGCTACAAAAACTAGATTGGGCTTAGATTGATGTGTAATGAAATGGTTCTGCTTCTAACTCCTTCTGTTCTGTTCTGTTCCGTTTCAGTTTTGCTTTCTCTCTCACAAAGTCAAATGAAATAACTAGGGCAATCAAGATGGCTGATTGGAGCGGAGGATATTGGAAATGTGCCTGTGGCTTCACAAATTGCTGACCTAATACAGGGGAGTGAATCCGCCTTTGTTTAGTAGGTCAGTACTGCAGCAAAAGTCGATGAGAGCCAATAAATTAGCTGCGCATTACATTATACTTGACCTTAAAACAAAGCCAGAGATTTCTGTGCTTTTTAAGTGTGGTGATCACTTTGCTTGATCCTGCTTGCAGTCTTTTTAAAAATTATTTAGAGAAAGGTATCTCAGACTTCAAACAACCAAACAAGATTACTAGATAACGCGTCAAGTTCCATAGCAACTAGTAACGAGCAAATCTATTTAATGAAACTTAACAAAACTTTAAAGCATAAGAATTGTAATTTATCATTATAATCTTTACCTTACACTATGCTGCTCTAAAATCTGACAACAAAATGCTTTAAATATGTTGACCAGCTGAATTATGTTTCACGTCAATACTACCAGATTCTACATCATCAAAACAATTGAAGTTAAACTTCCAGACAGTTATAATGCAAACCTCGTGTGAAAAATGTCAGTGTTTATTGAGCTGACTAAAAACATCCTTTGATGTTTTTTCTTAATACCATTTCTTTCCCCATTTCTAACATTCAGACTTCAATGTGTTAAAAAATAAAACCCATTCATTTTTTAGGGTCCGCACTGGAAGAAATAAAGATGATTTTGTGCCACATGAAGTCCTGCCTTAAATTTCTGGGGTGTTTCTTTGTATGTCCCATTGTTGTGAAATGTTTGTAGATATGTTTTATTAATCGGGTGCAATTCAGTTTTCTGTGGTCCATTCCTATGTCATGTGGCCACCATCTCTTTATATTTTCTTTCATAACTAAGATACAACTGATCACCTGGGAATGGATTTAATTGCTCAATGAGCCACTTTTAGCTTTACCCATCTCATAAGTCCAAGTATTGCATTAAGTTATGTAATTATTAGATTATGGTGGGTGTTTCTGTAGCAGCGTTGAACACGTGCAGCATACACAACTTGTGACAGCAGAAAAATATATAGCAATAGTTAATCGTTTTTTTGCTTTGAACATTTTTAATGATTAATACCAGAGTCCTGCACTGCGTTTTGGTCTCTCCCACAGAGAGCCCTGGCTGATCTGGTCACATCACAGACCAACAGAGCAGCAGTGACTTATATAGAATCTCTTTTGCTATGAAGAATGAAGAACACTGTCACTTAAATTGCTGGCAAATGGAAAATTCATCAGATTAAATCCATAAATTACTCAATTCTACACATTTCTTCCTTTTTCAATTTATTCTACACATTTCTTCCTTTTTCAATTCCTAGATCACTGACTAATGTGTTTTATTCCATTATTTATTTATTTTTTGTATTTTCTGGTTTTAAAATAAAGTGAGGTCTACCGTTAGTTTTGTTATTTTTGCTGTTCTGAACAGATCCAGGTTGAAGTCCAGACCTGAAGAATCACTGATTTGGAATATTGTTTCTTGATTTTTGTTTTCTCTGCATCATTCCCCCCACTGTTCTCAGTGGATTCATAGCTAGTACAGCTGCTATCCAGTTGTTCTTCTTGGCAAGCCCATCTTCATTCATGTATAACCCTGACCAGCCAGGGAGTCCAAGCTGATAATCATTTCTGCGCTCTCGCTGAGCATGTGAATCTGAGTGTGTTGTTCTTCACGTTCACAAGTGTGCATGCACATAAAACACTGCTCTGTTCTTACTCCACTTCCCTTTGTAAGCATGTCTTTGCTATACATGCCATAACCCTGGACCTAACCCAAACATAAGGCTCTGTTTGAAAAGCCCAACAGCTGCACTCGATTACATTAAGTACCACAGGCAGAACAGACACACTCTCTCCAGCCATTGGCTCCGGCCATAATCAACTTATTCAATAAGCTCGAAAAAATGCAGTTCTGTGCTTTTTTGGACCCCCCGGACTCCCAACACACACAGAGATCTTGACAAATCTCGATTCACACACACACACACTCAAAGACACTTTCTCATCACAGAGCGCACTTGTTACTGATGGAACTTCCTGTTCGGGTCAAGAATATGTATAAACATTCTCATGGACATCTCCGCTGGAGGAATGTCCTGTTTCTTTTATTTTGTTTTGTTTTTTTTTTGTTTTTTTTTCACACACACTTCCAGGAGGCTTAAAATTTAATCCATTGTGAGGTGAGAAACGGTGAGCATGAAGGGAGGGAAGGTCTGAAACAACCATTCATCACAGCTCTCGGGGTAAGAAGAAATGCTGATCATGGATGTTTTAATAGGCCTCCCAGGAAAATGTTACCAAAGCAACATTTGAGTTTGGGTTCGCAGGATGCGTTCTTGTTAATCATGATGTAGTATGTTTGAAATGTTGAAGGGAGATGTTAAGCCCTGATTAGATTTAACAAGGCACTGCAAACGTCTGGGTTGCTTTCTTGTCAAAAGGAGTTTGTCCTGACTAAAACACATGTAGAAATGCCAGTAATAATTTAGATTTGGCATGTAAAGGTTGGAATGTTTATTTCCTTACCTGATGCAAATTCAGGTGCTGCCAAGTTCATTTGACCATCTTCATTTTTGGATGGATGAACATAACATGGCCAACACTTGTTGAAAATTTAACCGGTAAGAGTCGATTTCTATCTTCTAACCATCCATCATTATTGGATAGCCATTTCTGCATTTAGGACATTAGACTTCTCTTTGTGTATTATTTTTTATTTCATTGTTAACTTCTAGATTCCTTCACCTCTCTTTTTTACTACACTTATCAAAAGCCACAGCAGTTTTACAGCTATTTAAAATTTCATTGAGTGCACTCAATGAAATTTTAAAATGCATACATGTATATATGAATGCATACATGTATGCACTCAATGCATACCTGAGTGCACTCAATTTACATGTATGCAGCATTTCCATAAACAATTGAAACATCAATGAGTTTTGCAAAGAACATAACATGTCTACAATATTTATGCTGCCTTCCAACAAGGTGTCTGATTGTTTTAAGTTATGTGTGGACACACTACTACTAATTCATTATATATTATATAAATTCACAGACTAACAACAGCAGGGCAATGCGTTTTAAGACTGACTTTGTGCTGATGAGAAACATTCTGGAATTTTATTACAAAATTGCATTCCACTGGCATTATATTGCAATAATTACAACCCAAAAGAATGTAAATGGCTGCGTCTATTCAGAAAAGACATCTTTTTTATGGCCACTTGAGGTCCTGTCTTTATTTAGTCTGGCAAACACACTATTATTGAATATTTTGTTTCATCTGTACAGCCAAAAACAACTCAAACACAATGAAAGTGAAGCCAATTTTATAAATCCTTACCCTGCCTAAACCAAATTCAGATACCAACTGAAGTGTCTGTCTGGACCTCTTTTCACCTTCCATGTTTCTGCTACATTTTCATCTGATTTACAAGCAAGAGACATTTTCTCTTGAGTGTGTATTCAACAAAAATTTGATGGGATGGTATGCATATTTATGGTAGCTTTCGCAACGGATACCTATCTTGACCTGCTTATTAATGCTCAATTTCCATCAGGTTTAAACAAACAATATGGCCTTTCATTCCTTTTAAAAATGTCCTCATGTGCTTGTGATTGGTGAGAAGGTTTACAGCTCTTGCTGAATGCAGAATACTGCAAATCAGGAGATTGTTTAATGAGCTACCGCATCCAACCAGCAGTGTCTGTGCTTGTTAGTACAGGAAGAGAATGTCCTGTATAGGTAAGCTTGGCCACAGAGTACAACTTTCTTCAGTCAGCAAAGCGACACTGGAGCTGACAGCTCGTCTCCTTGAGTTGGAGCTTCTCAGGCAGATGCTCTATGGGAGACAAACAACCCTGAGGCATGAAACTCAAATGTTGCTTTGGTAACATTCCCAAAAAAGGCTTGATTGTTATTTTTTTAACATATTGAAGCCTATTATCCTTTCTTAAATTTAATTTTAGCTTGCACTTTGCTGGGGGTTTTACCTTATTTTCATTGTCTATTTTGTGTTTTCTGTTGTTATTTAATCATTACAGACACTTTCATTTGGCTTTTCTTTTAGATAAATGATGTGCCAATATCTGGTTCTCATACTTTAATATATTTTTATACATTTATAAAACCTTGTTAGAAATACAAAAGTAAGCTTAGATTCCTATTACACAAACTGAATGAAACTTTACTTTTTACATGAAATCTGCATCTTTCTAAGCAGCAGAGGCAGAAAGCCAGTGGCATATCATGATTCATTTTCATGTTCAAATAGCTGCACCTGTAGTGTGCTGCTTCCAGTTCAACATCCTGAATAGCACATTCACCAACCACTGATTTACTACAAGAAGCAATAACAACTCATCCAGGCTCAAAGTGTTGAGGATTTGTATGGTTCTTTAAGTTAATCAGCCTAAATGAACAGCAACAGTTCTTTATAATGTTAGACTTTAAACAATATCTTCTGATTTAGTTCAGTAGGTGGAAAGGCAGGAGGTTTGTAGCAAAAACAATGGTTTTGACCTCCCCCCCCCCCACCCCGATAAGGGATTTACAGGCTTGGGTATAAATCGTTTATACCCATGTTTTATGCCAAAAACATTGCATTCATCCATGTAAACCATGTGGATTATAAATAATTACTGAAGAATGGAACTCTAGCTCTCCTTCTTTTAACCAATGGTTACTTTAATCTCTCACTGCTGACAATTTGTCAGAATGTAAAACATTCACTTGATTTGCTGTAACAAGACTATCCAAAGTTTTACTAAATTCATATACATTTATGTTTTGTCTGCATCGTTTATGGATTACAATCTGTACAGTGTCTGGCGATGCCTGCTTATTGTTGTAAAGCTTCCCTTAAGTTACTGTTTAAATTAATAACATTAGTAAGCAGTTCCTGTTCTGCTTATGAGTTATTGTTGATATATGATATGTAGGTTCTGACTCGGCAACAGCATAAGAGTTTGTTTCATTCATTTAATGGATTAATTTTAATATTAAAATCACATGTTAAATTCAGTGTTGCATTTTCACCTGAAATATTTGTTCCACCATGTTGGAAAAGCATTTTTATGAGTTTACCAAACTTATAAAGTAACACGTCTGGTAGATGTGTTAATTTCCATAATCTATTTGTAAAAGGTCTGTGGTTATCTACAAATGAGAGACAGCACTGTAAATATAGTTAGTTTTAATTTTAAATCTCTCTTACCACATAAGGTCAAGTTTTTACAATATTAATAGTTTATCATATCTATCACCTTATAAATATAGAACATAAAATAATCTGTTTATGTAGTTATCAATGTTTTTGTTTCATAATCTACTTTAATGTATGTTAATTCCTGACAAATTAATGACAAATTGTGCTGTTTGGTAATGACTTTCCCTTTCTTGTCAAGCTTGTAGTGGTTCTTGCATTGTGTCAGCCTGTTCATGTTAGATGTTCAAGGTCTGTTTTTCTGGCCATCCATCTCTGTAGTTTGTAGCTGGCTACTGACTCAAAATACTATCACTTGCACCATGGACCGCTAAACTGGTTCAATTTAATTCCATTATTTTTGGTAAATATTATGTTAAAACACAAATACTTCTTGAAGATTAAACAATGTCAGTTTACCAAACTGCACACACCTTCTTTCACATTCTGCAAAATAATGTTCCACCATCCCCCACCCCATTGTAACAATGTAATTCCCAATCTGCTCTGTCGCATATACATGACGCTATGATGACTTAATTTAAAAGATTAGGCTCATTTATTGCCATTTCATGCAAATTATTAGATGCATGATGGACATATTAGAATACATTTTGTCTTTGCTTCCTACGTTTTCATACTTTAAGTTAAGTCCTCTGAACAGCATTTTACACCATTTACATTTCTTGCATTGCACCCCAAACATTTATATCAAGTTTAACAGCTGGATGCTTAAATATAGGCAATTCCCAATGTCTCAGTGGGATAGAAATTGAGGAAAAAAAATAAGAATCACAATCAGTAAAGAAAAAAAATTAGTAAGACACAAATTCTGATTTGACAGTTGAACCAAAGACAAATTATTTTCTTTTCCTCTCAAATTTATGCTAGGTCAGGAAGTTAATGTATCACATATTGAATTATGCTTGAAATACTCATCAACTCAATAATTAGAAAGTGTTTCTGTCCTATTTTCAAATACTTACGTGTCAGTGAAAGTCCTCAAACCTATCCTTACAGCTGTGTGACAAATTGACGAGTGAGTTAGCACTTATTCAAATCTCCATTAGATATTCATTCTCTTTCCAAAAGTTTCACTTCTTCAATTTCCAGGAGGACCTCTCAGTGAATTCCTTAATGCAAGAGGAAATGGAAATGCGCTCTGACTGCTCAAGATAAGACTTTTAATTTGCTACTGTAAATTGAAGCTATTTGTCTTCAAACCCCAACTTCTGTTTCAGCTCAGCCATATCGCAGACTGAAATATATCATTCAAATTAATCCAGAATTGAAAGCACGCCTTGGCATTTTCCTACAGATTTTTTCCGCTTGGCAAGGCATAAAAGTGACTGTGGCAGAGGCCACTGTAATTTGAGGTCACACAGGAGGGTAAAAAAGGAATTAGAAAGAATTTCTTGCTATTCCATTTTTTTAATGTTAACTGTTTTTTTGTGTGTTTTTCTAATTCATTAAACCTGAAAGAAAGCAAAACAGTTTGTCATATCTTTTTTATGTTCTCTCTTTCTGACGTTGCTCTCCGCTATATTTAATCATTCACATTTTTCTATTTCACCAATTTCATCTGATCACACTTCACTCTTCCTTCCTTACAGCTCCTATTTTCCCTCGTACATTACTCCACAACTGCACCACAACCCACAAGTGCTGGTTACCGTCATCCAAACCACAAAGTGTTGATTCCCAAAATATGTTTTGTCCACAGGCCAACCCCTTATTGACCAGTGACCTTATATAGAATACTGTAATCCAAAGACTGTTTATATTTTTAACACTCATTGATTCTGACTTTCAAGAATTCCACTCTATGCTCTGATAACATCTAATGGTCCTCAAATGCACACACACGCACGCACCCCTGCACACGCACGCACACATGAATTAATTCTTGCATTGAACAAAAACTGGCAGTGTCCTTTGTCAGGGCATCTTAATGGTCTCCATATGTGTCTTTGCTCTCACACAGCAGTTCCAACATGCCAGATATATAAATCATAATCTCTGAGCTCCTCCAAGGGAATAACAACAAACAAAACCAAAGACTTTTCCTTTCTTTTAAAAAAAGAAATCCATTTTCCTTCAAAAGAAAATAGTACTGCCTCCTGTAAGAGATGAAGAAAAGTGCTTAAACTCAGAGAAATTTACGGCAGCACACCAGGGTTCGGTATTATTTCATTGACAGGAGCTGGTTCAGTGTTACATAGCCGTATGAATGTCCCATTGATCAGCGGTGTTGCTGCTCATTTCTCAGTTAGACAAGACAGAGTGAAACCAGGCGCTGGGTATGAATAGCCAAATAAATGTCAAGCTGAGGGTGTGTTAATCGTTTTCAAGTGTGCATTTTTGTAGCCAAATAAATGTCACAGTTAAGAGCGTTAATCGATTTCTGTGTCGTTTTATTAGCCACGAGTAATCAAAGTCAAAGAGTGCTGGTAAGTGTTTTTTGTTAGTAATTTGTTTTTTCCATACCTTGTAGCAATCATGTATCTGATTTGTTAAACTACTTAAGTTATATTAGCTTGCAACTGTCATACTCTATAATAGAGACCAACACATAAACTTAAAATTAACAGTGCTAACAAATTTGAGATATATTTATGTTGCAGGTGACTTTCGTGTCAGAGACTCTGTCACAAAGGTCACATTCTGTCTCTTCTGTGGTGCGCCTGAATACAAGTACTAAATTCAACACAGGTTGTGTGTGGACCTCTTTTCAAAATACCTGGAATAACAGTGAATACAAAAGTCTACAAGGGCCACCGATGCTCTTAAGGGGCTGTTAAGTTTCAAAAACGTTGCGTTCTTTTCTGATTAAGAAGACATGAGTCAACTGATTCCTTTCTGGACATTTATTAGAAACATCGGGTCAGGAAGTACAAATCAAACAAGGGCCCTCCTCCTCCGCTTTGCATTTAAAGTTCTGAACAAATGGAAAGATACTAAAAATACTGTCGGAATCAGGGGCGGTGTCTTATGTTTCTGCTATTGGTGCTCATCATTTACCCAATGGCAGAATTTTTGCTGTCATTAGAAAATCAATGACAAGTGTATTCTCCTTGGCACATGTGTCTCTGTGGGTGCTCCGACCTAAAAGCACCCATTGAATTGCATGGTTCAAAACAGAATCAACGCTAGATGAGCTCTTTGGCGACCATCTGCACTGAAGCAGCCAGACTGATAAAACTCAATGCAAATGAGGATGATTTTTTTTTATAGTAACAGGCATATGTATGTAGTCGGATAGGCAAATGGACTTCATATGAAAACAAAAATCATATAAGCGTTTCACATCAGCTCTCTACAGTTGAAGAATGTAGTTTTTCTTTTGGGTTTTATTTATTTGTACATCCAACTCCTAATGGCCTGTACCTTACCAGTTATTACCTCACCAGATAAGTTTCTTTTATTTTTCATCCGTAAAACACCCCCTGACACATGTTATATTGTAGATTTTAGGGTTGTTTAAATATATTTTGCTCTTGCATTATGTGGAGTATGAATTACTGACTAAAATCAGACTATGTATTCACTGAGTGGCTTCAACAGAAAACTTGGAGACCTTTAAATGGACTCCAACAGGAAACTTGGAGTCCATTTTTACAAAGTTGTAAAACTTTTTACAAAGTTGTAAAAATGGACAGGACCTTTCAGTTACTTATCATTAGTTGTGACTGTTATTTTGAATAAATTTACACAAAGTACAGCAAAAATTTGATTATTTACATCAGGCTCAAAAACTAAAGCTAAGAGCAGAAACAAAAGTTCATTCTCTTTCAGTGAATCAGCATCAGCTTTTTAAAATACAAGTTGTTCCTGGCTGTTTTGTACTATTTGTGGATTTTTCCTAATTCGGTTTAATAATAGGCATTGAAAAATGTATATGAACATGTACCACATGAAGCAAATCAGCTGAAGTTTAGGCATGAGTTATTGAACCTCCTAAAGGGGTTGAGGTCCTTGGAGAGCTGCCATCCAAACTGACCTCCTCCAGAAGGTCACGCTCAGATGGACATAAGTGCTGCTTTGACAAAGTGGTGGTGCAGAAGAACCTTTAAAAAAATAAAAAAAAAATAAACTCAGGCTTTCCAGCAGAAAAGATTGTACTAGACTCGGCTTTTGCCACTTATCAGGACACTGTAATTGCCATTTAAATAATTGTGGCATTTCATTATTTGTAGATTAATTTATGATGGAAAGAAAAATATGCAACTTGCTGAAACAGGACACTTCTAGCAAAGCGGAGTTTTAATGGACCATATGGCAATTTATTTGCAAACTATAACTAGACTATCTCATTTGCTGTCAGTTACAAGAGAAAAGTGTTATTAACAAGATTATTTTTACATTTCAGAATCCGTTAAGAAAAAAAAACTCAAATTGAGATTAAAAGTTTTAAAGAATTGCTAATTGGTGTAGAGTTTATCAGTGTAGATTAAACTCTGTCGTTTGCCTCTATGGTGACAGAGCTGTGTTATAAAAAATATCTGCTCAGTGCAAAATTACAGTTTGATTGTGTCCATAATTTTATATTTTGGACAAAAGTAGTGCAAATTTCTTAAAAAAGTGAAATAACTCTTTCATGTTGTGCAAGATTAGGAATCTGCAAGATTCCTAATCTTTTAGAATAGAGCATATATGGAAAACTGTTTTTCCATATATTTCCTGTTGTTCCTGCAGTTCCTCATTATAAATTTATGATGAAGAACCGGCACTCTCATATTCATATTCTTGTTCTTCTACTGTATTGCTGTCAATTTCTAATGACGTTTTATGTTGTGTTTATGTTAATATTAAGAAACTCAAAAGTGCTTTGCACTAAATTAACACACTGATAAATAAACAACCTCCAAAGCAACGTTTATATAAACAGGAAGTTCAGAAGAGAAATTGCCAATGAGCTATTGCATTTTCTATTTCAAATAAGACTGTATTCTTTTCATTAATGCAAGGGGATTAAAAATAATAAAACAAGGAAAAAAAGAATTTGATTGGAAGAGGTGCTGAACAAAGCCTGAGATGTATGAGGAAAAGCAAGGAAAGAGGGCTTGCAAATACATTAGAGGAATATTTCTTCCTGAAGCTTTGTAACACAGCAGATGATGAACCCTGAATGCACTCTCCAGAGTTGACACCGGCGCTCCCCCCCATTGTCTGGTCCTACACAGCTCAGTCCTACCTCTCACACAAAGCCCATCTCCACCCTTCACTGACAAGCCATTCAGTGGGGAAAACGCAACATTGATGGGCTCTATCTAGCAGCATTTTGTAGCCTGTCCATTTTTCAATAGGCCCTCGCTCTCCCAGACTCATGGCAATACTTTGTAATGGAAATCTGTAGTGGGCAAAACAGCACAAAAACACTGTTCCCTGCCGTCATCTGTCGCAACGATTTTATGGTCTGGGAGCAGACAAGTGAGTGAGTGCGTGCACTGAGGGATGTGCCTGTTAAGAGATGGAGGTTGCTCCACAGAGCCATGGGTTATAGTTCCTTATAACTGAGCAATTGGTCCTGCAACAGGCCGGGGCAGAAGAGCACTGGCCATTAGGGAACCTAAGCCGATGCATGTCTAGCCTCTGCGTGTGTGCACGTGCATGCGCATGCATACATATTTTTAAGGTCTGAGTGTGTAAAACTAAAACACATTTAAGCAGTGAACAGATATGGCAGTTGGGAGTTACTGCTATTGATTTGAATGAGACTAGCTGCATTTATGTCTCCCTTTGGCAGCTTAAAGGATTAATAAAGCAGTAAGGACATGTCCAGTACCATTTCTTATATGCCTCCGAGTTGAACTGGTGATGAGGGAGGGAGGACAAGCAGAGGGAGATAGATGATAGAGAAAATTGTCATGTGAAAAGCTTGTGGAATGAAGGAAGAAAAAACAGAGAGGAGAACAGGCTTGGAGAAGGAGCTTAGCAGAATTAAAATATAATTTAGAGATGAAAGTGTTATTTCTAATAGACACATCTTCTAATAACTGCAAATCTAGTTCCCAGTCACAATATTAATTTGCTTAGTATTCATGAAATGACGGTTTCTGCATTAAAATTAATACATAATACATGTCTATGCATTAGTTGGTGGGATCACTCAAATAGGCATGCTTCTTCCTACAAGAAATTGTGCTTTAAGGCTTCAGATATTATTGTGTCTGAAACCTTATTACACAATTTCTTACACTTCTCAAATGTGTTCTTTACTGTAATCCAGCTCATGCATGCGTATGCCTCCAAAGCAATTACAGAAAATTGAAAGGAAACTTTAGAATGAATTTGAGTTAAAGGACAAGAGAAAGAAAAAACGGGAAGGCGAGATGGTGAGGAAAAAAAAATCACTTTGCACTTCTGCCGGACCATGTTCCATGCAAGAAGATGCACACCGCATCATTCTCCTGCTACCAGAGAAACAGGAATTGAAAAGGGCAAATCCGGGTTCGTGCACCTTGCTAAGACTAGCCACTGGCGACAGTCTATCTGGAACTCAGTGCTGCTGAAAAGGGCATGATGAAAATACTCCAGCTCTCAGCATAAAATGAGCCGACACAAATTCCAATCCATTGGTTATAGTCAGTGAAGAGGCAGATTTTATTGAAAACAAATTTGGCTCAAACTTCTATACAATAACAATCTGGAGGTGGATATGCTTAACAGTGTTGGCAAATTTCAACAAATCCATTAGTCTTTTGTTGCTAATTAAGCATAGATCAAACATGCTAGTCAATTTCTGAGTGTTCCATTTATTTTGATGCCAAATTTTTGTCTTTAATTGTGTGGTAGGACACCAGCTGAATGAATTGCACTGTGTCCAGTTCCCTTACAATAGTGAAAACTTTTAATTGTGACATATGTTATCAGCCAGTATTTGAAATTCTAGAGAAAAAAAGGAAAAAAAAAAACTCTGTGGAGCACACTTAGCTCTTCATGTTTATTTAATGTATTTTGTTAGAAGCAGGAATAGTTGCTTCTAACGGCTTGTTCACCAATTCCACTAATGTCCAAGCCCATTACTTATTCTGTCACAATCTGGCATATTTTCTACAGCAATTTATGCTTATTATTACTGAAATGTATTTGGTATTTAGAGCTTAACTCATCAATGAATCAGACAGTGTTGCCCTTTCATCTAGGTTAATTCATCTGGCCTTCTGCTGGAGTCCCTGCTATGAGGAGCGAATTTTGCACATGGACTTAGGATGTTGAGGGAAATATGGCTTGATCTTTTTTCTTTGCTCCCAGTTTAAAGTGCAAAGTGAGATAACTGACAAATTTAACACTCTCTGTAACGAGCAACCGGTCATTGATCCTGACTCTCTGGTTTCTCCCAAACTATGGTGGTAGTTGAAAAGGCAGTTTCTGTGTCAATACCGTGTTGGAAGGCCAGCTCAGAAAAGGAAGATCAATAGATTAGTTTCAGCAAGGAAGTTGACTGAAGTTGGCATTCCTTCGATCATGTGGATGGGTAAGAGATAAGCCGCGGTTTGAATTCAAATCATAAGGTCATCTATAACTGAAACAAATAAGAAGCAGATGCTTTTTAGAGTGGATTGGTTACTCTGGTTCTTAGTGCTCCAGGAGGAGAAACCAATGTGTAGACTTTAGTCAAGGATTATGATCTATATAAAGATTTGACAGTTTTTGTAGAAAAAGCACATGGTTTGATATTGAATATATATCTCCTTATCATGTTTACACTATTTCAGATAAAGGAAAACAGACGTATATAGATTGTTTTATCACTCATCTACTTTGGTCAATATTAGCAATAGTGTTTCATAAAATTAACTGCTATGCAGTTGTTTCAAGACTTTCCTGTGGTTTTTTCACCACATTGTATAAAATTGAAACCAGAAGTTTATATATTTCTTTTTTTTTTTTTCTTTTTAGCTTGTTGTGTTTGAAATGCACCAAAATGTGTTGCCAAGTTTTATGTCAACATAAAAAAATAGTGTGAATATGCATAAACATACCAGTGTCTGTCATATCTGATGCCAAAACAATATCCCTCTGGTTTCAGAGTCAGTTCTGACTGTAGGTCAGGTCTGATCTACAGCCAGAATTGTTTCCTACCCTGAAAGCAGGAAAAAGCTGTGCTATTCTCATAACTGTCCCGGCTAACGACTATGTGAACTAGAAAATTTGTTTACCTCTTATAAGACTGGATTCATTCAGTCTTATAACAAGTCAGTGATAGCACCCAGCCCATTCCTGATAGATTTGTAGTCATAAAGGACAAATATTAGGATAATGTTATGAGTAAATAAGTCATGTGGCCTCGACTTATTTAGGAGGCCACTGGCTGTTTATTGACACATACTTGCACAAGTCTATGGAAAACCACAACTCAAGATTGCAATGACATCTCAAACCATAAAGACTCCATATGGAATATTTATTATCTGCTGAACACTTACAAAATGTTCATCTTACATAATAGCTAACATCACTACAAACATTGTAATCTGGGTTGTTCACATGTGGGCCTCTTGGTCAACTCATTCGCTCCACGTTTTTGGCTCATTCTTGCAGTGCTGCAGCACCTTAAGTGAATATACAGCTTTATTAGCATTTCCTTTATCCCTTCCAGACTGTCTGAAAAAAAATTGTGTGGTATCCTGACTACAGTTCTGCTGATTGCTGTCTTTTCAACTACAACCCAATAAGCTGCCATGTGAACCACTGGTCTGCATTTTTCCCACTACACTGTCTCCCTTTGGTGACCTTAGGCTGCAAAGATAATACAAAATGAGGTTTTCAAAAGGTGGTCTCGTTTATAAAAGGAAAAATCAATTCAAACCAACCAGGTCCTATATGAAAATGTAATCTGCCCCTTTCTTAAATCATGCCATAACTGTGATGGAAGCTGAACTCAATATTACTTCCAGGACCCAATTATTGCCAATAAATAAACATGAAACAGTACTGAAACTGTTTCATGTTTCAGTACTGAAACCCCCCACAAGATGCAAGCTTTTCAATTCAATTTGAGCTAAACTAGCTTTCCCTTTAACTGTTTGCTCCAGGCTTGTTGCAGACATTTTGATGTTAAGCTCGCTGATTCCATCTAGAAAAGGCACCCAATGTCCTGAAATCTATAGTGAAGTCAGTTCCTGATTGCTTTCTTTGTTTTATGTTCCACAATAATTTGGTAATTTCAACAGCAGTTTCAATGCAGCCAGATATTTGTTTGAAGTCCGAAATTAATGATTCATAGGTTCTCTGATAAAGTGTCTGCTGGTTAAATTTAGCTTCTGCCCACTTTAGGGCCCCTGCCCTGGAGGAGACCAGCAACATGAGACATTTTGGAGGGGTTGTCTGGAAAAGATTGTGGTGAGTGACCGAATACTAATGAACACTGGAGTAGGAAGTCTACATTAATTTGGGTGCTACTCTGGCTCTGCTGTGGTGACTGGTGAACTGGGAAAAGAAACTTTGTGAAAAATATATGAGTAAGTGAAACATTGTGCTTTAAAAATGTGGTACATGTACTACTCTGCACCTATTTTTAGTGTTGTGTGTACTGTTGATCTAAGAACAGGATTTTGACACGTATTAAATAGTTTGTTCAAAGATTTTGAAGAAACAAAAAAGGCAGTAAAACCATAGTAATGCTGGTGGGACAAAAAAGCAAAAGAAGAGTAAATTTGTGAGGGGGGGAATATATTTTGTTCCCCCCCTCAAATTTCTCAAACACAGAAAAATACAAAGTACCATTATCATTACCGCTTACTGCCCATCCCTATTTTCATTTCCTACTTTTCTTTTCCTTTGGAAAAATACAAGGTGAACTTAATGCTGCCACATTACCTCTGAGCAATGTTGAAAGTAAGAGAAACATGATGCTTTGGATGGATGGCTCTAATACATTATTGATGACTGTCTGGTTTGTTGGTTTGGATGTAATAGTCCTTGGAGAATTTATGCATAGCATCATTTCAAAGAGAATAGTGGCCTTCTTTTCATCTCCTGTTGCTTTAATCCAAGTACAGCTGTGCTTCGGTGGCTTGATTTAGGCAGGCACACACGAAACAAGCCTGCACCCACACAATCACACGCATGCAAGCGTTAAGGTGTCATGCTAGTTTTATTCTTCAAACTCTCTAGGGTATGTGCGTACTCACTATCTGCAGTGAAGTCACTTAATATGGGTAAGCTCACAAACACACTTTAGCACACACTGTGAGGTGTCAGCATGATTGTTGATCTTTGCTATTCTCACAGGGCATGATGTTTATTTGGTAACCTCAAGGTTTTGTCACATTTTGTATTCCACATTATTCATGAAGGGCTACTTTCCTTAAGTGGGAATGGCACGGGCAAGAGCCCTGCAGGGCTTAAAACACTGCAGTCATTGGCACAAAAAAACAGAAGTTTACGCAAAAAGCAAGAAAAGAATACATAGAAATCAACCTCACCTCTACAAATCATTTGTCTACATAGATATTTGTGGTACGCGGCTTGCAAATAAATGTAAAGACACATAACATTGAAGTTCAACAGCATTTTTTTATTATAGTTAAAACAAGCATAACCTTGTGAAAGTGAAGTTCTGATGCCAATTTCATAAACTGACCATTTGTCTGAAAATATCTCAATCACAACAGGAACACATTGTTCTTCATACCTTCCAGATGTCAAACCGAAGATCCAAAACATTGTGTATTATACTGTTCAAATGTACTTTATAAAGAATAACATGTAAACATTTTCCTTACAAAAATATCAGCAAACTTAGTTTTTAAATAACATGTTTATCAACTTAGTATGGTTGATGGTTATGTTTATAATGAGAGTAAATGTAGACTTCAAGTGTAACTATCTTCCCAGTAAAAACATAACCCTGGCCCAGATAAATTTTGAAAAATTCCACCAAGTGTCTGGAGCCAAGAGACACTGAAGGCAATGGCCAAGTGTGTGGATGAGCGCTGGGAGTGAACATGGCTGTGGCCTTGACATTTGTACTGCAGTAGTTCGGCATGGATGAATGTACTTTTACATTTCAACAGGATACAGCACAATGCGTAGGTGTGTGTTGACCTTCAGAATTAAGGAGATATATAATTTCCTCACCATCTCATATTTTCAGAGGTAATTAAAATATTTTGAAAACTGACACAAATACAGAAGGATATCAAAAGTTTATCTCACTTTCACGCACAGTGAGGAGGATGCTAACAAAGGTAAAAATAAATATTCACTGTTAAAGAACTGCAGGTCAGTCTTAGGAGGAAATTAGCCTATTGCAATAAAAAAATAAATACAATTATTTTTTATGCTTTTTACACATTTTCAACATGGTGGCTGATAATTGTTAATAGCAAAACAAAGTCAAGAGCAGGAAGTATATTTGCAAATGAGCAGTCTTCATGGCCCTACCAAGGTCTACCATTCTGTGTCAATAAAAAAACAACATGTCAATCACAGCACTTCACTGTTGCAGGGTCAGAGGTTTCATCTGGCAGCACCATCTTTCATCAGGTGTTGCTGTGAATGTTTTCTATACAACAAGTAAACACCTGACATTTTCATCTTTCTAAGCCCCAAGTTGTTTCACATACCGAAGGAAACTGAGATGCTGGTGATATGCAGTCAAAATTCAATATTTTTCAGCTGTTAAATTCACTAAATGACACATTACATACCGTTGCTTAATTACACACAGATTAATGTTTTCAAGTGTTTATTTTTAGAAATTTTTATGGTTTTCCATTTGCAGCTAATGAAAACACATTTAAAATCTGAATATTACTTCAGATCATTTAAAAAATAATAATACAGATATCTGGGCTTTATGAAAAATATGTCTAGTACTTGCTTAAAAAGTTGGCAATTTCAGAACATATTTATTCTGAAAAATGAACCTTATCAGAAAGTATATTCTACTTTATTGTTTATTTCTGTTTAGAAACCCAGATGTCATCTGAGTGTGAAATAATTTAGACATGTACCTGAGGCATTCATTTTTTAAACTGACTTTTTGGACTGCAGAACCCCTCTGCCCTTCTCAAACATGTTAGCCGTGAAAAAATGGTGCATAGAATGGATAAACTTCTAGTATTAAGCAACAGCATTCTGCTGAAAGAACGGAGGCAAAGATTACCTGTTGTAGATTTTTGCTTAATATTAAAGATAAATATTTAAAGTACCTTGAAGAAAATTCCTTCTTTTCATAATGAAGTCAGCATTAAAAAGAGAATAATAAATCCAGACAGAAGAAATATTGTCACCGCATGTGCTTTTGTAGCAAACGGATATACATAGATAGAACAGTTTGAGATTTCCATACTTATCCTCACGTTATAGGCAGCATTTAGGAAATTGATTATTATCCTGTCCTACTGCTGACAAAGCAGCAAGGTTGTGGCAGAGATGCTTGGTTAGCCACCATCCCTATTTACAGAGAGCACTGGCTTGGAAGAGCACAGCACAGTGAATGGTTCTGGTGAAATCAGCAGGAGCAAAAACTGGGGCTTTTATCTGCAGGAAATAAAAGCCTGACTGTGTCATCATGCTCCCAAAAGACTCCACTCTGGTTAGCAGGGTGCCCTGATTGGCATACATTTGCAAATTTCTTGTGTGCTGTGCTGCAAAGGAAAAAGTGTCAAAAGCTCCATCCCATTAAGGTTTGTCTCAAAGATGGAACCCATGTTGAGGCAGTTTTAAACCAAATTTAAAAAAAAATATGTATGTAATGTAATGTAAATTTTTTTCTATTAAATATTGTTTTATGTAACGCCTCATAAAGGTAGACATAGTAACCAGTTTCTTATGTATATTGCTGGAAAAAAAAACACTACCTTTGACTTAAGGTTTTCTGTGAAATATATTTTTGCTTATTTGGAACAGAGAATTCTGATAAAAAGAGAAAATAATATCCTTGTGAGTAAAGTGATTATAAGGGAGCAGATGCTGTAAAACAAGCCAGGACTTGTAAACGGGTGGCATATTTGAGAACTGTTCATCCTATTCAAACTAAACAGTTCTCTACATAGAATTTCTCAAACAAATAGTTAAATTAACACAAAATAGAGTGCTACCTCTTGGAAAATAATGCCAAAAATGGATTATTGAAAATAATTTTGTTCATCTGTGACCACTGTTTTAACTACAATTATAATCATACTCCCACTGACTGTGAAATAATAACTTCAGATGCTTCTTTCCTTTATGAAAGTGGGATCCAGTGATCAACTATTTTGTGATCACCACTGGAAAAAGTTTACTCTTTTATTTGCTTGAAAATTGTTACAACTTACTCTCAAAATTCATTTCATAGGCTCTGTGCCGATGTTGGTAAAAAGACAGCATATAAAATCACACGCATGGGACATCCTGAACTTTTCATCTGCCTGTTGGCTTTATGTCTGACATTTTTCAAATTCAACTTTGAGATTTCTATTTTTGACCTTGTCGATATGAACCACAATACTTCTAGAATGTTTCCAACATCTTATTAAATCCACACCACAAACTGTCACATGCAAAACGAGTTCGAAACCAGTACTAAAAAAGTCACTAAAGGAGCTATAGCAGCCAGTCACATGCTACCTTTCATTAATATAGAAAATACTCCTAGATCGACGCTTTGGTGTGTTTTTCTCTTTGATTTTTAAATGTAAACATCTCTATATTTTTCTTTGCCAGGTCTATTGTACTTTAGAGTCTCTTGATGGAATTGAAATGAATTGACTGAATTAGGGTTTTCATAAAAGAAAATCAGAGAATGGTCATTCATAATGCTGTGGCACAAGCTAGACTTTAAATTTTTTTTATTTTACTGTGTAATTACTGTTAACACTACACCTGCTTTTGAATAAAGAGCTCAAAAGCTTTTGCTGATTCTAGAAAGTCCATATCCAATTTATTTTTTTGAGTGTTTCAAGGTTTGTTTGCTTTGCTTGTTTTGTCTTTTTTCAAATAAATTGTTAAAAGCTGCGGCTGATTGTGCAAAACAACATGTGACTGAAAAGACTGTTCAAGGAAACTTGCAATGATAAAGTGTTTGAGTCGCACATTCAGCTTCGTTCTTTTTTTCTGAAATGTGTCCAGACCTTTTAGCCTCAGCCCATTTACTCAAGACGACAACTGATTTTGTGAAAATTAACAAAGAAGACAAAATGTGTGGGAAAATTTATTGTAATGAATGCAGAGATGAGTTCATGGATTATAATGAAATTAATGCACTAAAACATAATTTGATGTGCATAATAAATGTAAGATGGAACAATGTAACAACATAACAGTATGTTGGTCTGTTTGTAACAGTAAAAGTGATTGCTAGCAGCTGTATAACGCTATGAAGTGGCAGAAAAGGTTAAAACATGATGTGGATAACAGAATCCGGCTTCTTTTTACACTGCAGTAACATGCTGCAAACAGTGCACCAAGGGCTTATTCCTTCCAAAATCCATCTTCTCCATTCCTATAGCTAAAGGAGTTGTAAATCTTATTAAAACTCTAGAGTAAATAAATATTATGATAAATACAGCACTGGGCATGGAGTGTGAAAATGGAGTGGTTCAGTGAATGCAGTTGGCAGGTGTCCTGAAGATAACAGTGAAAGATGATGAAGTGACGAAGCGTTTTTCCACTGGAAAGTGTGGCTGATAAGCTCCACTGGCTGATTGGCCTATTCCCTGTTGAGCTGAATGCGGACTTCACAGCCTACAGAAGAACAGGGTAACATTAAATTGAACATATGGGCCATCTTTTACAAGTCACCGTGACAACTGACGTGCTCTTTACAGGGTTTTGAAAAAGTGATCTCAGGGGCTGAACTATTTTTTTAATTGTATTTATTTTACATCTTGTCACAAAATTAAATCTTTTTTCAGGGGTTTTATTGCTACCCCAACAAAATGTTCCACAATCATAAGAAAAGTATGGCTTTATACGTTTCTTTTTATAAATAAATATTAGAAAAAAGTAGCGCACATATTCAAATCCTGCTTCAGTGTTTTACAGAACTGAATAATAATAATAATAATAAGAAGAAGAATGAAAAACAACAAAGCAGAATAAAAGTTACTGCAAAGACAGGAGTAAAAAAAAACATCATACAACAAACCAACTGTGTGGCAAATCACTGAAAATAATTGAATTAAAAACAGCAAAAGAAGAAGGCTGTCAAGTATTTAATGGCAACTTGCCCCGTATTTTTGGAGCCACGACTTTTACGACCAAATGTCTTCTGAGATTCAGCCCAGCTTTGTCATACAACCAACAAAACCTGACCACTTGATCCAACGGCTGCTGATGAAACATGTCAGTGAAGCAAATCAGAGAACTACTGAGGAGCAAAACCAACAATGCATTTGAAAGCCAACGGAAGGAAAATTAATCACAGGCTGCCACTGGAAAGATGGCAGAACAGGTGACTTATGTTTGTAATTGCATGTACGGGTTAAAAGATGTGCAACTCCACTCTGAATGAGCTGAAGTGGTGAAAGAGAGTCCTGAATGATCCCAACATGAAGTGAATGGCAATAATCTAGTTGAGTTGTGATAAAAGCATGGATTATTATCTCCAGGTCATATTTGGCAAGACTGATTTTAGCTTGGCAACCTGGTTTAACTGGGAAAAACTTTTCAGAAAAACATTGCTGAACTATTTATTATTGAAATTTGATCCCTGAGTCCAGGGATTTATTAAGATTTGTAACCTATTGCACCAAGGTTTGAAAAAGGGATTTTTGAACTTCTATCTGGACTGAATAAAATAAATGATTTTCGGAAAGCTCTGAAAATACATGGCCAATCATGGCTTGGTGTATGTGAAGATATATTTAATCCATTGATTCCCAGATTACCCAAATAAAATTGTAATATAACCTCAATTAGATTTGTTAGAAAATATTTGTGAACATAGAGCTGCCAGAAGACCAATAAATATATTAAACTGGATCATATTTAGGCTGCAGGGTTAGGTTATAAAACAACATATGTTTGTCGGGGGACACAGCAAATAATTGGAAGTATGTGCTCCTTTCACATTAGACTGAAAGTGAACTTTTTGGCCTGAATCCAACACTAACACTTTACATCCCAATAAGTAAACCATTCCCACTGTGAAAGAAGATGGGACCAGTTTCATGCTGTGATGAGACTTTTTTTAATGGCCATATGGAACCTGGTGAGATAAGATGAACAGACCCAAATGCAGGAGAACTGATGAAAAGAAAAGTTAGATGCAAAAGATGGGACTGGTGCAAAGGCTTACAATAACCATACATATCCTCATAGAGCTACTATTGAATGACTTAGATTAAAACATATTCATGTGTTCAAACGGCCATGTTAAAGATTAGATTTTCAAAGTAAAACATTGCTATTTATATACGCTCTCCATCCAAGTTGATATTGAGATATATATATTTTTAAGAAGAGTGGGTGGTTAAAAAGCAAGACCCTGTAACCACACTCACATTTACAGAAAAACTTAAAAGTAATGCTCAATACAGGTTAATTTAGGTTGGCAACTCTGCAATCTGCAACTCTAATAATTGTTAGGAGCTCTGCTGGGCATTTAAACAAACCGAAGGGAGCTTAAACTTGAATAAAGCACATACATGACTGTTTTACACCTCCCTAGAAAGCAATTAACTAAACAACTACATGCCAGAGAAAGTACTTTTACTTTGATCAATGATCGTCTTGTGCGTTTGCTGTTGGGATTATCTACTTGCTTTAGTGGCTGATTCAAAATGGCAGCTCTGTGCATGCTGGACAGGTGCTCTACCCACCATCAAAGTGGGAGTTTATGAGAAGGATTTTCTTGTGAGCGCGCCCACTCGGTGAGATCAAGGGTGGGCTGAAGTTGGAGACTGTTGTAACAAGCCACTTCAGCCAGTAAACAGTCTTATTAATCTTTGTCTGATTCAATCGTTCCTGTTTCAAAAGCAGAGATTATGCTCATCTATCACCTGGAACTTGTGATATTACTCAGAAACACAGTCTGTCTAACACATACTCACAGCTCCAAATGGTATTTTAATGTCAGAACTTTGTATTTGATTGGTCACTTGAGAGGTAGCAATGGATTAAGAGGACAACATGTTATATATACATACTACAGTAACCTTCTCATGTTTTTCTCTTTAATTTTAGAGTAAATCATAAGCAAACAAAGTTGCCTAATTAAATGAAGTAACATTGATTTCTAGGTATCGAGGACATATTCAAATTGGCAAAGCAAAATAGAAAGAAAAAAATATGAATTAAAGGGGAAAACATAGATGATCATTTCATTTTCAAAAGTACTATACCGGAGAAGATTTAAACAGCTGCAAAAATCATGTGTTCAGTACACGATTTTCAGATGATTTTAGCTTTGGAACATGGTGCAATATCTTCATTGAAGCAGCCATTATAGGATGAGTTAATTGTTGTTATAAAGTGATGGATACAGCTAGAAACAGTACTCAGGAAGACTGTAGTAAAATCAACATTTTTGAGCTTTTCATCATGTTATGGTGTTATTCCCTCATCAAAACCATACCTGAAGCGTTGCTTTGATTCTTTCATGCATGTTTAAGAAACATGTTAATCTCCCATGGCAACCAAACAGCAAAAAAAGTTTAGTGGGACCAAGCTCTGCTGATGAAGCTCCTCCTCGGAGCAGCAGTTTCCAAGCTTTGGAGTTTCGGCCTCACAGAGCAGCCTGCCCCTCCATTCCCCCACTTAGCTTCTTCAGACTAGTTGAACTGTGCATCTGCTGAGCTCATCATACAAGCTACTTCAGTAGAGCATAATTTCTTTAACAGAAGCCTAATTTCAAAGCATTAAATTACGAAGTGACATTTATTTTAAAAGGGGTCATAATGAGTATTTTCCAGGAACAAAGTGCCATTTTATAGCATAGTTATAAGTAACTATGTTACTTTGAGTTGTTGTAAAAATACTAAAAGACATCTGACTTTGTAATTTAACACCTTAAAATTGGGCCTCTGTCTCTTTAAAAACTCAGACTCTTTCTGAAACTCCACCTTCAGGAAGTCATCACAACATTGTTCCTCTATTAACTTCATAACATTTTTACCAGCTAACCTCCCCCTGGTATGAACTTCTGCCACTGTACACCAAATCATACCTGCTACAAGGTCCAATGTGTTGTACAAGATGGTATTTAGAACTGCAATAAGATGCCATGCCTGAATATATTTGGTTGCTCCTATGTGATTAACTGATTTGCTATTTGTGTTAGCAAGCAATTGAACAGGAATAGGTAATAAAATATTGGCATTGCTACCATTGTGAAAACAAGCATTGTTCAAACTCAGTGTAGGCTGAGAAAAGTTTGAATGTAAAATAACACACAACAAACGTTTCAGATCTTTTGAGTAAAGCTTTTTGCTTTATATTGATCTCAGTGAGCAAACAATAATTGTGACCTTCTGCAGACTCATACAAAGGAAAGTTTGCTGGGTGATTTTCAATGCTTTTAGTTGAAGATCTCTGAACTTTTCAGAAATTCACACATGATGTGACTGCAGCTTATCTCTGGGCTACCAATCACAGATCAAAATCATCACCCTGGAGAGAAAACCTTACCAAAGCGGTTCAGGCCACCATCTCACTAACCCAGGGTGAAAGCACTATAAATTGGGTTTGAAGAGAATTATGGCATTAAATCTGATCAATATATCAATAGTGTGAAAACACATAGTAAAATTGTGTGGAGATTTTACTTCAATAGACAAGAATCAACAACATTGATTCTCTGCCTTATTCTACGCATGTGAAGTGCATTAGCCACTCTCTGAAGATCGAATATTTGAATTAGATATAATTAATCATAGACATATTTTTAAATATATATCTGTCATAAGTGATACTTTTTAATTTTTTGATAATATATGGTGACTTTTTCCATTTTCTGGTATACATCATGAAATAGCCAATGAATCTATATTGTTTCCTATTGCTAATACAATAACAGGGGTTGTCACTTACTGAGAGTAAAATGAGGACATTTAAATTACAACATAGTGATAAATGCATAAAAATCACTTTCTTGTAACTAATCAGCACCATTTTGACAAGTACTTCTCAGCTCCCTCTAAGCAACCTCCCAGCACATTTCTCAAGTTCAAATCACTGTGTGAGAGTGATGTTTAAGTCTGTCGTAAATGTGACAGACACTATATGTGTATGTCACAAGCTTTGCTTTATTATAAACAAAAAACTCTTTATTTTTACTGGGGCCAATCTGTGAGTCTTTTAAAGTTCCATACAGGAGTCTAAGAAGTCTTGTAAGTTTTATCATCTGAAACAACAACAGACCATGTTACCAAAGCTGGCCCAAGGCATAGGTAAAGTCAGTTGCAGTCCCCAAGAGCACTGGTTTCATCAGGATTACACCTTTTTGTTCATGTCATCAGTAATTGTGCAAAACAACACTTGTGATGTAAGGATATTTTATAAAATCATATATATAGTTTTGTAAATTATAAGGCATCGAGAGTGAAGAGTGAAATATTTTTTCTTGAATATATTATCAATAATAGTTATGCACTTTTCAGACTTCATCTTGCTTCATGGTATAATCACCTTTGCAAAGGACAAATAACTTAGAACTCTGTCAATATAATACAAAATAATTAACTTCCCATTTAAAAAATAAACACCATATTAAACATATTAGATGGTGTATATTACTTTACTGCTGTAAATATTAATAATTTTGCTTGATTCCTCATACAAACACTTGTAAACATGTATGATCTACAAAGAGGTAGTCATCCTGCAGTAAGTGACTGTGGTTGGAAGGCCTCCAAATCACATTGTGCTAAGTGTTTCATAGGAGCCTCGGATCAGCTTTTACTCCTACATATTTTATTACAAATGTTGCCATCATTGGTACTGCAATATTACTAGCAAGTTAATATACTGCACCACTAGGAAAATGGAAGAGAGACATCAATCTCTGCCCCCTCCAAAGCCTTAAAGGTCACAAAATGAGTAAGTGAGAGTTGAGTAATTGCAAGAACATAGTGATGGCTAAAATTTTGCTTATTATAGATCCTTGCTGACTTACCTCCTTAAATGACTTTACCATTCAGATACTTTTCTGTGCAGTCATTTTATCTGAAAGGACTGTCTTCCTTTTGCATGGATTTTGTTACTTTTCCATTTTCAGCCCTACAAGAAATGCTGTCAGGCACAGTAATGAATAACTTGCCCTAGTTTCAGTTGAGCTGTGAACCCATTTCATATTTGAGACACATGAAAGATAATAGATTTAAAGAGTAAGGAACATGACCTTGCAGCTTAGCACTAAAACTATAAATGGTGCAGACAGTTGTATTGATTTTGTCTAAACTGGTTTCATAGGTGACTAAAGCAACCCAAATGCAAGGCTGAAAGTGATGAGTTGAACATTATGTCAACATAAAAGATGTCTTCATGCACAGAACAGAAGGTCTCAGATGTTTGATGATAAGGTAATCACCACATACAACTGTCCATTTCTCAGTTTTGTATGTTTCTAATTGCATCTAGTGCTTTCAACCATTTGTGACTACTACAATAAGGGCACATATACTCACTGCCGTTACCCCACGTCTAAATGCAAGTGTCACTTTAAGCAATCCACTAACTATTAGTAATAACTGGCAGTCCTGATTATCGACACAGCCAACAGCAGGAAGGTGTAAATGAGGTGTCAGGAGATAATTAACAAGCAGACACGATTGATGTGTTTCTTTCAATGACATACAATGATCATTAAGTAAAGGTCACACCTGCAAGAGTTATAGGGGAAAGAGGTAGGAACAGTTAAGACTTACTTGTTCTTCTGTCCTCTAGAGCACGGGTGTCAAACTCATTTTCATTTTGGGCCGTATCAAAAACCTGAATGTTCTTAAAGGGCCGGAATGTAAAAGACCCACTAAGCTGTTAAAATATCAATGAATGGCTGATTAAATTAAATATTGAACATGTTTGTGTTTTTTTGTGTTTGTTTTGTTTATTTTTGCTAATATGTGATGCTAAATGTAACTTTTATTACTCGCCATATCAGTCATGGACTATAGCTTGACATCAAGTCAGGCTGAGGCAGCAGTCACTTAAACCCAATGTTTTCAGACAATTTTAAGAAGAATTTTCTGTGAAAAAAGAAAGGAAAAGAAATGTGGGGAGCTGTTGATTTTGTGTGGATTTTGTATGAATTTTGCAGTTTTGTGAAAAACTGGAGGTACTAACTGATGTAATTTGGAGCCTAAAGGGCCACATAAAAAGCTATGGTGGGCCGGATTTGGCCCCCGGGCTTTGAGTTTGACACATGCTCTAGAGGGTTGCTTTCTTGCTAAATTATTCCGTAGAGCATAATTTCTTTGTTAGAAATTATGCTCTACGCAAGTTTTATCTGCATTTCTGCCAATACACTCGCATGACCTATTTTAGTATCTGGTCACTTGTTGAAGCCCAAACAAAGCAGGCCAGAACATAAAACAATAACAAAATATACAGCAATAGGCATGCGGTCAATATCAATAAAAATATGTCTGACAGAAATTTGTTAATTTCACTGAACTGTGATCCAGAACTGCACAGCATTCTTCTGCATATAGGCAGAGGAAAGGCTTTAGCTGCTCCACTTTTGAAGACCTAGCTAAGAAAGACAGTTGGCATCTACAAACTTACTTACTATTTGGTGAGCTAGCAACAACTTGATGTGTAACATGCTCAGTAGCAGCTTCACAATGCCCCCAATATACTCAGGGGTACTTCCCTCCTTGGAGATCTGTGGGTACTCGATGCAGACTCATGGTGGAGTCCACAAGACATGTCCACCCAAAGGTCCATTTTTACAACTGCAAATGCATACTCGGTGACGCACTGACTCACAAGAAACTGTTCTGCAGGAAATAATGTTTCCATTGAACTGTTTTGCACGCAACACTGAGCTGATAATGTTGTGTCAGTGCAAACAGTGTCAAGAATGCGCAATGTGACTGCTGCTCCCTGTGCAGTACTGACAGGTGGCTGACTCGGTGGAGAAGAATCTGGCTCGGTGCCCAGCTAGCTCAAACTTGCTAGTATCCATTCAGATTTGAAGAAATTAAGGAATTTATCTCTAAAAATGTAGACTGATTATGTGATTATCTGAAATGTTAGCTTGATTATGAAACCTCAACCATCCGCCAACCATGTGCATGGTTCATAAAATACACACAATATCCCAGAGTATGTGGGAGTAGTTTTATGTTTTGCAACCGTGCCCCATAACAGCTTAAAATAGTAAATAAAAAAAGATCTTGGCAAAATGAAAGGAGAAAATGAGTACAAAAGCTGAAAAGGAAATTGTGAATAAAAGAGGAAAGGTCAAGTCACTAATTTGGCTGTATGTTGGAAATATAAAAAACTAATCATTAATTATCAGTACTGACTGACATGAAATGCTTATAAAATGACAAATTTTTTTCTAGAGTAAGATCAAAATCCATTAATGTTGAATTTCTGAATGAATCAAACTCAAAGTGCTTTTGTGGTTTTAATTACTTCTTCTTCATATTGCCTATGTCTTTACTACATATTGCCCTCAATGAGTTTAGGAGAGTTCTCCTCTCCTTACTTTGAGATGAAACTATTTATTAATATTGGGGAATCATTTTAAAAATACAAATGTTTGCACTCAATTGTCATTCAAATTTAATGTATGAATTACAGCATAATGAACATGACACAGTGTAGCAATTATTTGAAAGACTGTTGAATATCTGATTGAATGAAATCAGTTTTCAGTTTGGAAGACAACTATACATTCATCAGTATGAGTTCTGATAGAGGCCATCAGAGGGCGTGAGTCTCAACTTTTTACATAACTTGCTCAAACTACACTCACAAAGTATTTCTTAGAGCTAACTAGTTTTACCAACACCGACTGATACTTTCTAACATCTACCTTTGTGGTAATTACTCACTGTTGATTTAGTCCCTTGTGAAACATAATGAACTTCTGCAGCATACCCAGTGCACATTCACCCAAACTTTGCCTTTTGAGCTGTGGTGAGTCATGCAATTAAAAGCTAAAAGCCTGGTTATTACTGTGTTCCAAGGTAAAGGGCACCATTAATACTGTATATACGCATGTGGTTTACCACCAGAGGCGAAAAAAGGACAGCTTGAAAGCTTCACTCTGTGCTTCATATCTGTATTCTGTCATGCATCTGCACATGTTATTCCTGACATATCAACTGTTATTTTTTTTTATCCATTAAAGGAATTGCTTGACATTTTACTTTATTCACTGTCTTGTTTAAAGTAAGATGAGAAACTGTGTCAACTCATTTTAGCATTTAGTTTTGCTTAAAGCAAAAAACAGCAATAAGGGGAAACCGACTATCCGAAACTGCAATCACACAAAAATAACATTTTGAAAAATTGTTATTTGGTGAGTTAATTTGTTAAAGCAAAAATGAAGCGAAATAACAGGCAATGGAAACCTAAGTCCAGATTGCGATTTTCAGGGCAATTTGCCAAGGAATCAAGTCAACTTTGAAACAAACATTCAAGTGACTTTTATTCTGTACAACCAACAAAATAAACACTGACAATTGACTTAATTTTCATGTGTTTAAGCAGCGGTGTAGTACAACATTAGTGTAGTACAAACACACCAGGACTACTTACTGTATGCAACAGTAAAATCTCTTATCATACGTCGATCTTGGTCAGTCAGGTGAAAGAGATGTCCAGAGGTCATCACTTTGACCTGATGAAAGAGAAAAAAATTGTTCTGGTTCAGCTGGTGAGCTGGCGTCCCAGGTGGGGACTGAGAGGTCTCGGCAGAACAGACAGAACAGACAGAACCGGTGGTTGAAAACCCAAAGAGGTCATTTCAGAAAACCTCTGGGGCAGATGTCAAAGATTTTGCACATCTCCAAAGAAGAGAGAATAGAATACAAAGTACTTTTCTAGAAGTTCTCCAGTCCTCCTTCCTGCCCATCTTTATGGCAGTAACAAATAAGATGCATAAATAAATCATAAATGCTCATATTTTCAGCATCTGTTTGGTTCAGGGTGTCCTAGATATTGGCACATGTGTCTCTGTCCAAATTGTCTGTTCTGCTCTAAGTTTTATAACGAGGGCCAGTTCTTATCTGTGCTGCCTCCAGCACAATAAGTGCTGGGAAATGCAGTTCACAAAGTCAGTGAATAAAAATGAAGTCCAAAAAAGAGAAACAGCAGAAAATGCAATAAATGTTGCAGTTTTGGTCTCATATTGAACCGAATCCACCAGACTCATCAGGTGTGGAAACACCCTAAGAGGTCAGCATGCCCTGTGTGACTGTACAGTTGCTCTGACTGACCAGAGGTTGAAAGGACAACAAGTGACAATCATAAATCAAAGAAAGAAAAACAAAATGTTACACCCATTAACTTTATAAATTTTATTATTCACAGTGGCTAAATAACACTCAACATGTCTTGCTGTGAGGACTGCTTTAAACAGCTACATGTTTTTTTTTTTTTTTTTAAAAAAGAGAAAAATGTATCTTGAAGATAAAGGGGGAAAATGATCCTTTTGGCTGTTTTTAACTACTGAGTAGTGTCTTTTCTTGACACTTCTCTAGAGAATGCAGAGATGAAATGTACCAGTTTGTGAGCTTGAGCAGGGCTGCTTGGTGGATTTTGTTACCTTTGCTTGGATGCAGGCTTTCTGTCTTTCCCTCTTTCAAGATGATGTGCTGAGCTAAGCTCACAGGGCTCTGAGGCTCCAGGCTTATTCAAAATATGAATTTGACAGAAAACCCCCTTTTTCTCTTTTGGAAGAAAGAAAACTTTCATATTTTTCTATTTTTTATTCCTATTTCTATGTCTGACTATCCAACTGCCGAAAATAGCAGTTGGACAGTCTTTTTTTTTCCTTGTGTGTTTTGGAGAATTCATTCTTGCTTCCATATTTCATTCCCCCCAGCCATACATATCTCTCCGTTAGCAAAAACATCTTTATGCCAGTAACAAATAAAATGCATAAATAAATCATAAATGCCTCAGATGTTACAATCATGATGCAACTGTTGTGTCTGTCTTCTCTCATCTTCTTGTCATCCAAGCACACACACACCCGCACACACGCAATGTGCTATAGAGCTTATTATGTTCAAGACATTTCAGTGGGAGTGTTTACAAGCATAGTGCAGTGTTTTCTCTTTCACACCGTGCTAAGTTTATTTCATCATTGATGGCTTTTATTTTACTTATGACTACAAATAAACACAAGAAAGCTTAATCCAATGATTGGGGCTCACAGAACAAGGGAAGTGTGCTGAGTAAAGTAATTTCTGAGAGTTAAAGCTTTGTTGTCAGACAGAAAGATAAGCTAAAAGGAATCATCTTCAGGAGAAAAGAGACGGCCTTGACTTGCAGAGTTCGTTCACAGCATTGCTTCTTCTCAGATGAGTATCAGCCCCTTGCTTTGGTCTTGCATCGGTTGCAGTAAATTATGACATTGCTGCAAGAAGCAGAGTTCATGAGCATTGCTGTAAACATTAAGGTTAATCTGGGATCTGAAAGATATTCCTCTGCAAAATTAGATGCAGTAAAAAAAACACACAAAAAAAACCAAGGACATCTAGAAAGGTACTTGTCAAAGCTTTAGTTTAGGGTGAGTGCTCATTATACAATGCTAAACAAAATCATATACAGCAGGGAAAATGAGAATTGAACATGGATTTCCTCAGTAAATATAAGACTGGCCTTGTATTCAAACGGTTTTTTTGCTGGTACGATAATTACCAATTTCACATATATAACCAGGAACAGCAGCAGGAACAGGAGGAGTATCAGAAAGAAACCCTTTGATGTCTCAGAAATTTATCACAATGAGAAATAATGTTCCCCTTGAATGCCTTCCTTTGTGGACAGAGGAAGGCCACTCCTGGAACTGAAGGAGCTTTCAATCCAAAACTGTATGCAGATCAATCTGGTTTTATTCAGTTTCATCAGAGAGAAACTTATGATTACAGGTTTTATAAGATCGCCACAGACAACCGAAGCTATTCTTTTCTACTAAGTATTTTATGAATTTCAGTTGGTGTGTTCAATTCTTGACACCTGGATACATCTTAATTTAGGTGTCTATATGTTTATTGTACGTGTTGATTTTGTTGTAATAGGTTGAGAATATCCAGAGCGAGTTTCATGTCAACATCCTTCAAAATACATTTATTGAATGATAAGAAATGGCGTGCTCCATTCTTCTCTTCCTACTCTATGCATATTAAACACACAGTTTATGGTATTTGGCTCATAGAAGGACAGAAATTCAGAAAAAAAATGAATGTGTTGAGGCCTGAAGATCTACAAAATGCCATAGAATATTCCTCACATCACTGTCACTGTTCCACTTTAGAAGTGATTAGTCAAGCTTCATCTCCACTCTATCTGTTGCTCCATTGTAGCAACTCTCTGTTGTGATCTCACCCCAGGGCCAAACCGAGGCGTGATGGTCACAAATCCATCTGAGGGCTTTTGCATTCACAGTCCCCAAAGCTTTTCAAAAATTATTCCAAAAAAAAAAACATCTCTGCTCGTTCTTGGAGGTTCATACAGATGGACATCTGACAACAAATTGATCCAATAACAAATAAAATAGGAGCATAACATCAGTATACATATATACCTATCATACACAGATAGAAAAGAAGTTTAATTGTTACAAGAATAATGAAAAGATTTAACTTCTGCATGACTAGCCGATCATCTTTCCATAACATCAAGGGTTACATTTTTTTAATAATAGGCTGATTTAAAAAAAAAATATCTAAACACATTTATTGATTATAGTTTTACATTTTTTGTGTCAACTGTATTAGATAAGCAGAAAATAGTTGTTTTCTCACATATTCAACTTAGGCATTTATAAAGCAGGATCCTGTTAGGTTGCTGAATTGAAAGATGAAAGACGCATAAAATAAAATATGTAAAACACTTTTTTGCCAAGAACAGAGAGATGTTCACACAGAACATTCAGTGAGAGGAACTGCAATTTTTGCTTAGTCTATGAAGTGGACAGTAACTGCGATATAGCTCTCTGCTGCCAGGCAGTCTCCTATCAGTGGTGAGAGCAGCACTTTGTGCTGCTAGTCATGTTACAGACATCATTAGTTAATTGAGTGGAACTACTTTTAATTTAATACACCATAAATCAACAAATAATTAGAAGTTGAGTAAGTGCTTGAATTCCTGATATCTTCTATGCATGTTTTGTATTTTTTTTATATTGTTCTTTAAAAAAAATCCAAATAAACATGTTTCATGTTACAACAGCTGTGTATTGCAAATAATTATTGTTATTTAGTAGATTTTTAAAGTAAGTTTTAGTTAAAATATAGTTTAACCTAGTAGACAGGGCAGGCAGGAGGTATAGTGGGTGTTGCTGAGTTTGTGGTTGCACACATACCAATTCAAGAAAAACACAAAATTCTGAATAATAAAATCATATTGTCCATGGCAGGTAATGTGAAGATTCTATAAATAACACACACCTGTAGAATCCATAAAATGAAATCTGGTCACTGCAGGCCTGTGAAGCCTAATCCCAGTCAGATCTTGGGCATAAATATCTGACTTGTGTGCTCTTTCATCAACGGTATTGAGATAAAAACAGAATATTCACCATTTCTTGTCTTTGTTTTCATTGTTTAAATAAAAGGCCCGTTGGACAAAAGGAGCTGCAGTTTGATTGTGAAAAATCAATCAAAAGGCCATGTTGCTCTGAGGATCTGTCAAGTGCCGCCCGTGCCACAGCATGAAGGCAGCAGGGGATGCAAGAGGTGGGATACAAAGGCTGAGGTGGACATGAAAAGGAAATGTATGCTAAGCGAATAACAAAACGTTTTGCTGGGCAAAAGCTGTCTGCAGTGTGACATTAGGGCAAAAATGAAATTTGACATGTGTGCTTTTGTTTGTTGAGAGTTCCAAAACCTTCCATCAAAGGCCCCTAGAACTAATTAGCAACCAAGATAGCAAACACTAAAGGGGGGATTTTGAAGCATAAACTCAGAGGAAAAAAATGCATAATTGAGCATATTTATTTAGTAAAGTATCAACTTGTTGTTCACTATAACACTCTGTCTAATGTGGTGTTGCATTTTTCGTGTTTTAAAACAGCTTTTATAGGTGCATTTTGATTTACTCATTGAATTTCTCAACATGCTGTTAATGACTTACAGCAGGGGGAATACTTGGAAAGAGATGACCAGTCACTATTTTTCTTCTTTATTTTAATCATAGCTTGATATCAATAGAGTCACAATGTAAACCAAAAACCACAAAAACACTTAGCAGTCCCAAAATTATCAGTATGCAATTGAATGAACACTTACTGATCAATAGTTTCTATCTGTAATAGCTGAAGCTGTTACAGCATCTTTTGGTCCAAAAGTAACTCCTTCAGTTGTGTTTCTGTTCAGGTGAATAATGTTATGGCATGACCACACATTGATTTGTTCTGTGCATCTGCTCAGGACTTGAATGGGTTCATTGTTACCTGGTTGTAACATAGAGTTGTGTATCATCTGCATAGTTATGGTAACTAATGTTATTCCTTACTATAATCTGGGGTAGGAGTAGCATATTAATATTAAATAAGGCCACAAGATGAAATCTTGTTGTACCCAGCCTGTACCCAGATGAAAAGTTACATGTTTACATGAAGAAATGCCTGTTCCTTAGAGAAGGTTTGAACCAGTTCATTACTATATCAGAAAGTCTAATATAGTAATATGTCGCTTTAGTAACATGTTACGGTCAATAGTGTCAAATACTGCACTAAGGTACAGAAGCATCAGCATGGTTGTTCTGCCACAGCCAGTATGGCAGTATGTGGATGTCATTGAACACTTTGACAAGAGGAATCTCAACACTATATTGATTATGAAAACCAAACTAAAAGACATGAAAGTGGTTGATCATTGTTAAGAATCTATGAAATACAGCTTTTCCAATAATTTTTTGATGAATAACAATGACTATTTTCCCATATAATAAGTGAAATAACCAGTGGAACTAGTGCTTTTTCATCAATATTAAACAAGCTCCTATTGATAGCTGAAAAGTTACTTTTATGTTAGCTTTTTCTTATTTAAAGATATATGCACTAGATACCAGACCAAGATTACTTGGTAAGATTTTGTGTACTACTCAATAGTCTTTCTTTTTTTAATATACTTTTTCAGACATGGAAAAAATTCTATCTAATTTCAGAGTTTTCCAAACTATTTCAGATTACATAACTATAGAAGAGAAAGCAGTCTTATATTTGTTTTATTAAGACTGTAGGTTCACTCAAACCTGGAGATGTTTTGTAACTGCACATAACTTGTCGGCCAGAATTTAACTTGCTTGCTTTCAAATTCAAGTACCCATGGGTGCAAAAGTAATCTGAGAACACAACAAAGTGATTCATTAATGCGAATACCATCTCTCATACGAATACTATCTTGAAAAATACATTTGTGTAAGAGCAAAAACTTTGAAAGTTTGACTTCAGAAGAGAGCTGAGCTTGAAGTTCAAAGTGCATGTGACTGAATGTTGGTGTGCATGCTAGGGTGTTTGTGTGCTGCCTGAATCTCAAGCAAGCGTACATATGGTTGAATGCTAGACAAACAAAAGGTCTGTAGAGTGTTAGTTTTCTCTGAGCATTTGGGCAAACAAATGGATATGACACATAAAGCCTGGTGCTCTCATGCAGAATGCATAAGCCCTGAAGCCAAGCTTAAAACAAACAGTCAGTGTGTTCATAGACGGGCCTAATACGTCTCAGAAAATCTTTTACACACTTAAACGCACACCCACACTTGCAAAATCTTTGACAGGTTTAATTCATCCCTCTGGACAGGTAAGGCCAAATGCATCCACTGGAGAAAAACAGACACGCGTAAGTATATGTGCACACCTACACACAATATTTCAACACTGCATCCATAAAACAATGTTTCTGCTGACAACACAAAAGCATTCTCCACCTGCACCTCCTTCTCTTGTTTCTTTCCCTCCCTTTACACTCTTTATCTCTCTAACTTTGCAAGAAAAAAAATCCTTGCTCAGTAGCAGGTAAAGACAGCTTCACAAAGCAAGCAGCCACTTTTGTGTGTCTTTAAGAGAATATAGTAGCTTGTTATATGTCTTTTACTAAATTGTACTTGTGTGGGGGGGTCTTACTGAGGCAAATCAGTAACAGAGGCTGACAGAAAACATCTCACTGGAGAGGAGGGTCATAGCAATAAAAGCTCGCTGACTTGATCTTTCCCCCCTTCTCCCCGCTACTTGCCCAAATTCCATCACTATGGGTTAGCAGAGACAAACTACAGAACAGTGTGAGCGTGAGAAGACCCAGATGGACAAAGTGATATAGATATAGATAGGCACATAAAGAGAAGACAGACAGGAGCAAACATCCCTCTTGCCTGCTTCATCCATCTCTGTCCAGTCCTTTCACTGTCTGTGCGCTAGACGTCTTTCTTTCATCTCAGGCTCGTCATCTGGTGGCTTTAACTGAACAGTTTCTTCGATCAAGTTTGTTATTCACCGGTGAGAAGTAATTTGCTTTGTTATGGAAAGTTCATGATTATGTGATCTGAATGCAGTGCCTCAGGATATTTAGCCTGTAGCATCTACCCTCAAGGTGTAGACAGCAATTAGTCAAATGCAGGGAGGAGAAGGAGAGCAAAGTCATTGACTTTAAATAAATCTTCAGTAGTTTAGATTTTGTTCTGAGTTCTTTCATGACCTCTTCTATGCTTGCTCTTATTTTGAAAGGCCACTCCTGGGTGGTTGCTCTACTTTTGATTGTTTTCCTCAGTTGTGGGTAATAGCTTCCAGTGTGTCCCAAAGCCTTAGGAATGGCTTTGTTACCCTTTCCAGACTGACAGATGTCATAGATAGATGTCATCTGTCTTTGGATTTCTATAAATCAGGCATAATGTGATGCTTTTTCAAATATTTTAGCATACATTTAAGGTGTTTGAATTGTTTTCCTTAAGTGATTTTTCAAGTGTGGGTGAGGCCAGTTAAATTAAAATTAAAGTTTCTGGGTGGGAAGTCAACAGCAAGTTATGATTTCAGCTTGGTAAGTGTTAGTGCTTTGTAGTTTGTTAACATCGACTAGAAAAGTTAGCATTTACATGCTAACATTTGTGCAAACTTTTCACACAACATTGATTTTTATACATACCTATGCCTTTTACACTTATAAAAGATGACAGATTATGCCCTTTCATAAAAGCAAAATAACTGAGCAACCTCCTGCTGGTCATTATCATAAATTGGAGACAACCAGAGTAGATCATAGAAAATTACTTTAATTTATTGGAATCCCAAGCAGGTGCAAAACAACTCTGTGGCAGAGAGTAATTGACTTGTGCTCAGTGTAAAACTGTGGCAGATAGCTCATGTGTGTAAATGGAAAAGTTATGTTTGAAATGAGCAAGAGTGCAAAAACATGAAATAATGAAAGCGCAAATTTACCTGCACCCAGTTTCCAGGAACAGGAACAGTATGTTCTTCCATAAACGTGGCGCGATTACATCCTGTGCATTTTTGCACAATGTTGTCTTAATATTGCTGTCCAACAAAAACACAATATAAATATATTTTAATATATTTAAATACTTTTATATAGTGCCATTTTTCACTATGTGGCTGGTTCTTTGCAGATTTAATTTGTTATCCTCTTACTATTGATTTACATGATTTCCTGGAATGTATTAATTGTAAAAATCAGTTACAAGTTTTCTTTGGGATGACATAAAAAGGAGGAGACCTGTGATGTTTTATATGGATATACAACAACAGTTTAGTGTTTTTGTATGAAGTTTATGCTACATGGCTGTTAGTATATATTTAGTAGTGGATAGGCATTTGCAGGAGATGCTTCAACTTGGCTCTTAATTTTGGTAACTGGCAAAAATTCATTACCTGGCTCCAGTTTTCATTCACCGTACTTGGAGCTCAACGTTCGCCTTTCATTCACCTCTACCAATCTCTCATTGGAAACTGCAGTCTATTCTCTTTTCCATTGAAACATTCCACTTTTAGAAGAGCAGCAGCTTCATTTCGTATATCTTATTTTTGTACAAAAAAAAAAAAAAAATGGTATCCAGATTTAAGATGTTCCATGGACAATCGTATATCTTTTCTTAACCTGACCATTATTCCCTCATTTTGATTCTAATCTGTGCATCACCCATGTAATGTAGCTAATTGTCCACAAAGGCCGCCATCTGTGTCTGTTAAAATGAGCGGCAAGAAACAAAGTCAGGAAGCCAGAAACATGGAGTAGTAGGGGACAAATGTGGGCAAAAGAGAACAGCAAAAAAGGTGGCAAACAATTTCATGCAAATAAGGAGTGAACAATAGGTGAGCTTTCAGCACCAACTCTTCACCTCCCCCCCGCAACACAGACACACACCACACCTCTGTTGTTCTATCGTTCTGTCTCACTCTCAGCCAGGGCAAAGCTTTTTGACAGGGATAAAGCAGGGAGAGGGCAGGATTTTTTTATTTTTTTCTATTGAACGCTCTTTGAAGCATTCCCAAAAGGTTGATCCTATTCAGAGAAAGGTTTCCTATTTCTCTGATGCTCTTCAATAATTCATCGTCCTTTTTATGGCTTGGTCTGAGCATTGGAAGGATTACCTAAACCTGGCTGCATATGAATAATATCATTGTGATATTCTCCATCCAAAAGCTCTGTATCCAAAGTGCAGTTGGTACTGGAGATAGATTAAAAAACCCAGTTTAAGGGATCAAGCCTGCAACAAAAAGGGTTCAGGCATCCTCCCTGTTGCATAAACGAGAGAGAGAGAAATGTAAAGCATGCAATGCTTAGTAAAATGTGTTCTTTGGTTTTCAAGCACAGTTTGGTTTACTCCATCCATTCTGCTGGTCAATAGGCAGTTTTGTGCAACCACCTACACTTAGAGGTGAAATGCGAGCATGCATTTGATTGTCAGACTTGCCAAATGCAATTTTGTTACAATATATATGTTCAGCAATAAGTTCACAATAACTTCATCTAAATGGAAGAGTCCCTTCCATTTAGATGGAAGGGACTAAATCAAACCCCAGCTTACACACCCAGTGGCAGTTTTTGATGTGTGAGATAAGGCTCTTTGCCTAGGTTGGAAAAAAACAGGGTTGCACAAAAAGAGGAAAGAAATATACAAAATTGGGTACTGATTTTAGCACATTTTACTTACACTTGGAAGGGAGATGTTTCAGCATTTCTGAGGGAGTTTATCTCTAGCACAGTGACAAACAGCCCTTTACAACCTCTGTCAATAATCATTTTGTGTATTTCAATTTCATATTCACATTCATACATATTCATATTACATACATACGTATTTACATAACCATTTGTTTGATAAGGTGGTAGAATTAAGTATGAATTAAGAAACTCATCAATAAATTATGTTTTATCCAAATCACATCATTTAAGAACAAAAACACAAGAAAACAAAATACCAACTTACATTTTTTTTTTTGAACATTTGCAGTACCATCTCTTCTCCTTTCCATTTTATACTTTGAGACTTTGCAATTCACAATGTCTTTTGAACTGGCTAATGTTTTAATTCAGCTGTTGGACAATCCCCCAGTTACAAAAAACAAACAAACATACTTTTTAACATCCTTTTGATAACATTTTAATTTCAATTTTAAAAAAAGTCGTATCCTCTGCCACGCTCTGCAAACAACCTCAATATTTTTTAGGAAGCAAAGTATTTCTCATTAATAATTTTATTGGCACTGTTTTAAGTTGAACCAAATCTAGAAATTTCAAAGCTCCTATTTCTTAATGAAACCTATTTAAATAATTAATCTAATTGCCCTTTCTAATTGTAGCTACTGTTTGGCTATTACTTTTGAACCTGTTTCCCCACATCCTGCACAGTAACTCAAATGGTAAATAATGTACAATACAAAGCATAGATCAATTCTATGCTTTGTTTTCCGCAGGACGAAAAGATTTAAGTGAACTTCCCTTTAACATATTTGATGTGCGGTTTCCAGCAGATTGTGTGGTTTACACCAAGAGATTGTATTAAATTTCCCTTTTCACTACTTCCGTTATCAAATGCTGTGTTCCACATAACTTTAGTGTATTTTTTCTCAATCTAATGCTTATTTATATCGAACCGCTTTTTTATTTTGTGTATTTCCTTTGTGATCACCTCTGTTCTAGGATGCTGCAATCCATTCCAGAACAGAAAAAAACTTGTGACATCAGCAAACAAAACAGATTTCAATAAATTTGATACTCTAAATATGTCATTCATCGTCTTCATTATAGCTTTATTCCAGACACATAAAAAATCGATAAAGAAATATATTGTTTCTCAACAAAGCTGTCAAATAGTCTAATGGTTCTAACAGGAAAGTACAGATATGGGTCTAATGGGAAAATATAGATGTCGGCATACAATTGTTGACATTGAGCTTGTGTCTTGATTTCTAAATGGGGACAACTTCAGCTATGTTCATTTGATTTAGAAAAACACCATTTTGAAGGTTTTACGACATTGTCAATAACACTCTTTCCTGTTCCCTGTTCTCATGCCAATATCCTTCTAGTCTGTGTAGGATTTTTCCTTTAAACCACTTACAATTTCAAAAATCTATCTTTCTTCCACTACTCTCAAAAACATGAGGCCCTCATTTCTTTCAATATAAACCAACTTGTCTATTTCTGTTGCATTAACCTTTATTGCCTCTGGTAGTTTTGGTCCTGTATTTACAAAGAATGCATTTGATTGAACTGTTTAATACATTCCATGTATTTTGTGTCACTTTGAAGGTATTCTAACTTATTTATAATGTATTCTCTTTAATAAGTTCTCATTGTATTTGTCATCTTATTTTTAGACTTTTTATATTTCTTTTCCATTTCAGTGGTAGTCTTTCATATAAATTCATAATATAGAGAGTTCATTTCATTTGCAGGCCTTTTGTCATCAATCGTCTTCCTGTATAATTTTATTTCCGTTATCTCTTTCGTTTATTACTGGGCAGTTTTCATCAAATACTCTGTATTAAATATCCTCAAGAATGTTTCATATGCTTTATTTACATCATTTACTTCATATGATATATTCTAACTTTTCTACAATTGTTCATTTTTTAAGCTGTCTTCCCTGTTCTAATTTTTACACATGTTTGTTACACTTGAAAGCTGCAAAAACAGGCAGATGATGATCACTGGTATCATTGATTAATAACCCACTATCTTATCTGGTATTCCATAATCTTAATAAACATATTCTCTATTAGAGTAACACAGTGTGATGTTTCTCTTGCTGGGCGTCATTAGTGAAAAAAAAGAACAAGCTATGCACAAAATCAATCTATTCATCAGTAGTTTCATTATGATTTGGATTTAGCAAATCAGTATTAGAGTCTCCACAAATAAACATATCTTTCTGGCTTAAATTAGGGAACAACCTGTTCAAACTATTAAGAGGGTTTCGATCTTTGGTCCTGCTGTTCTATAAATACAGCTAATGGTAAATACCCCATCCTTCACTCTACATCCTGTGACTCACATGCTGATGGTGGCAATAGATTGTAGTCCTGCACCACACTGACAGAGGTGATGCTGCCATACACTGATGCCACCAGGTCCTCTGACTGCCATCAGCAGGCGAGGTGGGTTATGCAACAGTGGGTTACCAGGGATCAAACTGGTAACCCAATGATTGTGGGAAGAATTCCTACAACTATCACCACGTAGTCCCAAGAGATCATATTTCTCTTTCTATCCATAGTAGTTCATATGTGAGTATAGAAGTTATCTTAAAAGGAGAAACACAAGTAATTGGGTTCACAAACACACAGCAAAAACTAGAAGACACAGAGGCCTTGGGTTACCACAGAACGACTAACACTCATGTCAAGAAGGTCTGGCAGCCAGTTCTTTTTATCCTCATTGCTGAAGGACCTGATGACTTGTGTAAGAGCACACCTCCTGATTCCATCCTCCACAGGAAGACCTGAACTCCATGGTGCCCTCATGTGGCTCCTGGAGTGCCAACATTACAAAAGGACGCCACCCAGACATACGTTCCTGACACAGGTTGGCAACGTCATTATGCCAGGCTCCCATGAAATTGACCACACAGGTCACAGAAAATTAGTTGTTGGTTTAATATTAATATAATTAAACCTTGAGGTAGGAGAGGCCAGCATGAGAAGCAAAGGAAAGTTGGATAAAGGCAGAAAAAATTATCAGAACATGCAAAAACTGATCACAGCTGCATACATACTTAAAAGAGGATGAAGCAAGCATAACATATAGCGATCTATCTCAATGCTTGTCAAAGAGCAGCTGCCTATATGCACCATCTGCAACTTTTACTTAAACCCATAGTACAAGCTGTAGGCCAAAGGGCAATTATAATGCATAGAGACGTTCAGAATTATACAGTTCTATATAAATGTTGTTTGTTGTTTTTGTTAATGGAAAGATAATGAGAAGTTGTCAACTAAACAAAAAAAAAATAATTTTGTTTCACCTACAGTTGTAGAAGGAGACATCTTAGGATTGTGAAATGATGTAACAGTGGTGGGGATCTCATGCCATGAGATTTTGCAACATTAAAACAGTTGCAAAATCTCGAGGGCCGGCATCTTGCATGTTTTAGTTTTTTCCCTGGTAGTAGTAACAACCTTCTCAGCATGTCAGTATTTTTCTTAGGCCTCTAATGAGCCAACATTTGATCCAGATGCATTAAACCAGGGAGAGAACTAAAACACGCAGGATGCTGGCCCTCCAGGACTGACTTTGGACACCCCTGTGCTAGATCATACTAGCTTTGTCTTTGCAACTGATGTCGCCCTGTCGGATCACTTCGCTGTCATCTTTGAAAGTTCTTTATCCGCTAACCCACTTGGACAAACAGCAACGATCACAAAGCATTCTTTCACAGAAAATACAGCAGAAACATTTAATCAAATCTACTCTTCTTCCTCACCCTTAAGCTGTAATGATGTAGATAAGTTGGTAGATGATTTTCAGTCAAAATTTCAGATATCATTGATTACATTGCCCCCATTAAAGTGAAGGTTGTGTCTGGTAGGAAGAAATCTCCATGGAGAAATGCACAAACAGTTCAATCTGCAAGACAACTCTGCTGTAAGGCCGAACGGAAATGGAGTAAAACTCAACTTCACGTTTATTATGAAATCTATAAAGAAAGACTACGTAACTATCCATCCATCCATTTTCTGTTCACCCTTGTCCCTTAATGGGGTCGGGTTGCTGGTGCCCATCTCCAGCTACGTTCCGGGCGAGAGGCGGGGTACACCCTGGACAGGTCACCAGTCTGTCGCAGGGCAACACAGAGACAAACAGGACAAACAACCATGCACTCACACACTC
>CAEGAE010010272.1:0-14712 GCA_903067095.1 Girardinus metallicus
TCTTAGATTGTACAATGCTCAATGTTTAATCTGGAAATACTTTGTACGACGAGGTAAATTAGTAAAACTCAGAAAGTTTTACTGTAGAATCACACAACAGTTAACATTAAACCCAAAAACTTTAACATTCAAGGTGGCAAAAAGTGTAATGACATGCAGAGCCTAAGAGGGGAGCTAAGGGGAAGCCATTTTCCAAAAACAAAAAGGTTTAACCGCTGAGGAACACGATCCTATATGCAGCATCTAAAACTTGAGACAAAGCCACTAACCCAGCACTTCCTTTTTTCCAACAAGTACCCCCAAGAGTCTGGAGGAGATGAGATTAGCAGCATTACGGTTTGCGTAACAGACACTGAATTAACTTCATTTTTGTTGGCGAGCTGTCAGATCTACAAAAGGGGCCCCTAAAACAGACATTGGCCCCCACATGAGGAGCAAAGAGGGAGAACATCTGCAAAAGTTCTTTATTTAATTACTCTACATCTTTCCTCCATTTTAAAACAAGCGATAAAACAGGAGATCTGAAAATGAATTTATGTTGTTGTCAACCGCAGGGAAAAAGAAACGGTTGGATGTGTGCAAATTTTTCCAGTCTCGTTTTTGTTAATTGTGAAGTTACATTCTTTGAATCAGACCTAGTATGTACTAGTAAAAAGAGTAACTAGATATAAGACAATAAAATAGCTGAAACAACACCACAAAAGAGACTTTATTGAAACTGCAAAACTGGTGTGAGAATGAGAGCCTTTGGTGTGGTCACCCACACATCCAACAGTAACAGGATTAAAAAGCTGAGCTAAACCTAGCACAGTTAAGATGTTCTGTGCTTTGCTTTTTGCAGATGATGTTTGGTAAACTGGAGTTGCCTGTAAATTAATATGAAACTGCTGCAATTGTGAGTTGGCTCTCTTAAATCTGAGGCTATGGTTCTGAATCAGAAACGGTGAACAATTCCCTCAAGATGTGGCATGTTTTCACCCACACCACTGCAACTTTCTTGATATTTTCTCTTTTTTTGGACGTTTTAGTCTAAACTAGAGAGATGGTTGTGACCCGAAGTCCCAGCAGATCATCAGTTTTTGTTAAACAGAATAACCTTTCACCACCAACAATGCTCAACTGTATAGGCACCTCCGAGTAGCTGCCGCAGGAAATTCAAGAATTTCCCAAACATGCATGAAAGAATCAAGGCAATACACCAGGAATGTTTTTTTTTTTTTTTTTTAATGAGGGAATAACATAACATGATAAAAAGATCAGTGAATTCAGTTTTACATAATACCCTCTTCCCCTCGCCTTGTTTTCTCTGAGCGGTAGACCCAGGTAACTTGCGCGATATTTTATGGTCTGGTCATATTCAGGAGAGCATTTCAACCACCATGCCTTTTTTCCATCAAAGTGTTTTGGCTGCTTTGCTTGTATTGCCAAACTGCTAAGGATTCTTTAGACATTTTAATATGCAGTGTGTTCATTTGTGACTTTTAGGTGTCTGTGCTAATTTTTGACATCAAAGCTTGCCTATCTTCTGCCATGGACCGTCGTCTGACATGATGACAGCCTTTCAAGCACCGGAACGCCTTAGGGGTGTTTTGGCTTGCTATGAGGTGTCAGCTTGATAAGCGATGATGTAGCACGCAGTGATAAAATGACAGACCCCTTTTAATCCATGTCACAGCTTGAATCTTGTCACTGTAGCCTTTCTGCTTTGAAAGAAAACTTTTAAGATGGTTGTGTGATGTACCAAAGATCCTGCAAGCATATTCTTGGAGAACATTCATGTTGTTTAAAATGAGAAACAAGACAAGAAGAAAAATAAGAGTGAACATTTATAAAGCCTGTTGTATTCTGTGAACATCATTGTTTATGATAAATTCAAACTTCCCACGTAAATGTCCAATAGAAAATTGATTTGCATCTGGTTTTGAAGAGCAAATATTAGAATTGTTTTTTAGAGCATTTAAAAAATATATAATTATTGAAATTATGATGAATAAATCTCCTCCAGTGAGGTGCTACAGTTATCTCGACACCATAGTAAATAGCAACTGCAGTGCCTGGCGTATCAAATAAGGAAATGCATTTAAAAGTGATTTTTCTTTTTATTATTATCAGTACAACTATGTCAATCGGTTCAACTGTAATTGTTTTGTTTAGATTTTTTCATGTTTGATTCAAATGCCTTCATTTGAACTTCTTCTCAATACCAACATATGTAGCTTTATAGAATGACATTTCAGATGAGGACTTACTTATACGTTACATTAATGTAATTGTAGTTGGATGCTACCCATGTCATATGTTTGACTTTGTATTTGTGCCACATGCTTAAGTTTCTGATCCATTTAGATTCATTCTGTTTCATTTGGGAAAGTCTGGTTCTGGCTTTGTCTTATTCTATCTCCTATTTTCTGGCAAAGGACATTTATGTTGGTCTACAGCTTGTAAGCACCTTCTTTGGTACTCTAAGTTGCAAGGTTTAAGGAAATCTATTTGTTCCAGTCTATGATCTTGGATGTAGTTATACATTCTTAAAGCTTCATGACTGAGCTATCATATCAAACTGCATGGTGTGAGATTGTTCACAGCTGCCCTGTTTCTCTCTCTGACCTGGCCCCACTCTCTAAAATTAACACTTCTGCTTTTTATCTTGTTTCAGATGACATTGTGGGACATTAATGTGTTTTTTCATGTGTCTTCAGTGTGTTTGACGTGCTGCAGAAATCCTGGTCAGCTTAAACTTATTTTGCTGGGACATGGCTTTATTCAGCGTAGAGAAATAGTTCTTGTCATATATCTCAGTGAGACAGATGTGAGACGAGCCAGGCCAGCTGACAGCGGAGAACTGTGAAGGTGTGTGGTTTCCCCCTCCCCTTTCTTGTCTCCCTCCCCGAATCATATTTTTTCTTACAGAGTATTCACAAAAAATAATTTAAAACTGAGCTCCCTTCACTAAATTCTTCCGTATGGAGTAGAGTGGGAAATCCAACATGGCGCAGCAGTGAGTGTGTGATTTTCAAACCGCCCGTAACTCCGAACATCTGGTCCCTGGAGGGAGGGGAGCGACACAGTCAATGGGAGCCTTGTGTCCCTCAATCCACTGTGAGATGAACCCACCTCAACGTAAACATGGAGGCATGTGTGCGTTATGAATATGAGCATGTGTGGTGACTGACTGTTTCTACTGGAACCATCTTTAACTGGCATCATTTAAACTCTGAAACACTCTAAGTGTGCGCGCGTGTGTGTGTGAGGGTGAAAGGAGAGTTTTCTGCTGTCTTTTTCCAAAATTACCAGCTAAATGTTCTTGTTTGTTTTGTTTTACCAAAAAACAGACCTTTGGAGCAGTTAAAATTCTTGTAAAACAACATGTGGAACTGGACGGAAGTAACGGCACATGTGCAATAACGCTATTTGGTCAGATAAATTTAACTCGTCTATGAAAAGTTAATTGCATTTTTACACGGCAGTTTTTAGAGTTTTAATTAACATGACATTGACAAGATTGGATTTATAGAAGACAAAGGGAGGAGGGAGGTTAAAGCATTCTCTTTATTTCAAAAGGTTCCTGATTTTATTGTTTTAAATCAGCAGATGGAACTTGTTTACTAATTAATTTCAGTGCTGTGAGCAAACTGGGGGAAAGAAGGTCACATAGTTTCCATGCTAGTCACTCTTTGCAATTGTTTTACTCACTGACAGAAAAACCAGTTTATTAACATTTTATTGTTCAGTCCTGAATTCACAGTTTAGATATACAAAATTAACTGAGAAAATATTTACAAATTACAATCCTGCAGATTGTCCCATAACAATTCATTTTTAGTCTTTCTCTTCCCAATTAAGTCAAATTTTTATGCAATTACAAGATCAAATTTGTCCAATCCAATTCATTCTAATATAATCCAATCATATATTTAGGAGGACAGAAAGAAGACTTGAATTTGACTGGACCATTTGAGCATATATTTATATATGTTTTGAATTATTCACCCTATTGAAGCTCTGCTTGAAAGTTTGGTTTCGCTAACAGACTGGTAGATGAACTTCCACTCTAGTCTTAAATCTAAAAGACTTTCTTACAGGATTGACATGAAACAAGCTCCATTTATCTTCTTGTCAATCATAAACAAATTAATGCTCTCCTTACCAGGCCTGTCACTTTAAGTGGATGGCCTTGGTAGGTTTGAAGTTGTATTAGGGCCTTTACACGATATTGTTTTTGTTTGTTTTAACTTAACCTGGCTTCAAATTCCTCCTAAACATCTTCTTTGTGGTGTTCCTTAGTCTTCTTCGAGGCACTATTTCTTTGTTGATGTCCTGACAATCCTCCAAGACCTTCACAGAGCAGGTGACTTCTGAAGACAGTTATTTGCACTAGATTTTTTTGTAGGGATATACCAGTACAGGATGCTGAATAGAAGTGCTCGCCAAGACTTATATATTTTTGTTATATAAAATATCTGAAATCCCGTTTTTCTTCCACTTCACAATTATGCATTAGTTTATGTCGATTTATCACAAAAGAATCCCCATAAAATATATTTAAGTGTGCAGTTGTAATGGTACAAAATTTGCAAGTCAAAAAGCATGATGTAAGATAGTTTAATTTTCCAACAGCTGCAATCCAAATAGACCCAAAAAAGTGACCGAAGCACTAAATAATCCCATGGTAACCAGTAGTGGACACAGACAGTGTGAGTGTGGGAAAAGAACTGCTTTTCAGGGTTGGAAGTCTTGCAGCTGTTGCCCTTCAGCCTAACCAACATCTGCAGGATCTCTGCTACTATTGGTCCCTAGGTTTACTCTCCAAGATTTTGATACTTGGTGTCATGACATAACTCTTCTGACAACCAGAAATGCTATAAAGTGAGATATTATGCTTTTTTTTTCTTCCTACATTTCGATTCATACGCAGATATACCTGCCAAAATAGTGATTAATGATTAATCTTTTTTGTGAACCAGAGTTAGTCATGTCTTATATTGATTCTGGATCTGATATTTCTGCATATTTACCTCAAGAGATTATTTCTTGTACAAAACAACCAAGACTTTTAGCTTCCAGCAAAACATCTGATGGTGTTCTAGTCTTCATCCTTTATTTAAGCAGGATAAAAAATCCTTGAGATTAGAAATCTCTTTTACAAGAGTATCCTGTTGTTGAGATGCACATCCTTAAACCAACAGCTGTTGACCAGAGTACAGAAACATGTCCACAATAAAAATTTCACAATTACATTTACTACACAAGCATTTGGCATGAGTTTTGTGGGCGTCTGCCTGCTGAATCATTTACAGGAAACTCTGCCCTACTGCACTGTCTTAGGAAACCCACAAGGCTGCATGTTCAGTTATTCCTGTAAAGATACCAGATTTACCTAAATGCTGAATAAATTCTGCCTTTCAAATCCTCCTACTCCCTCCTCTCGTATCTTGCGGTGACAAACAACCTCTGGATTTACTCACCCTGCCCACTCAAAAGTGAGCTATGGCGTGGGTGGTTAATACATGTCTCTTTCTCTTTGTGCATGCTGTAAATATTTTCTCCAATCAAAGAGTCAAGCTTCAGAGTCTGGTTTAATCTCTGGAAGGCCATCACTAAGCCTCACATCAAAGCACAGGATGAAAGAGATGAGTTAAGACAAGACGGGTGGATGTGTCTCCCACTTTGTTTCAGTTGAAACGTGTCTACACACAAGTATGGTACACCCGTGGATATCACAACTTAGGAAAGATAAACTGAAATTAATGGAGTGAACATAAGCAAAAGTTTAAAAATTGTAACGTGAAGAGAGGACAAACCCTTAGAACCTTCTGAAAACAACCAGGTTAAAATCAATTCATAAAAAAAATCCCCAAAACTTTTGAATTAGGGAGCATTTGAACATCATTCTGGATTCTGTTTCCCAAGTTATAAAAATCTGCAGGAATGCCTTTGAAATTCAAAATTCCAACTTGAAACTTTCTTATTAAAATCATATAAGTTGCTGCAGAGTTTAAATGAATGAAATTCTTCACATACATCATTATCAAGTTTTATATGTATTATAATGACTGGAAAAAGTATTCTATTACAATGACTGGCAAAGGTATTAAACTTTTTTCATGTCATAGTTGCCATTTTTTTCTTTTAATGGATTTTTTTTATGATGGAGCAACTCAAAGTGGTGCACTGTGACGCCACTTGGCTCTATAAAAGTACCCAGTGAAGTGGCATGGCATGGACAACGCTGTTGTTGAAAGAAAGCTATAAAACTTCCTGCTTGAAAATTTGCAACCCTTCAATTAGGGGACACAGAATATATGGAGGAGGGTGCTCTGGTCTCATCAGACCAAATTAAATTCTTTGTGTGCTGGGAGAATGCTTTACTTAGTGGAGGTGACAGCAGAGGTATTTCCTATTTTTACTTTCATTATGAAATGAAAGTACTAGTGTGACAGAACATTTATTTTCAAATGGAGAAAAAAATGAATTATACTTTTGGACCCAGTGCAAGAAATTAATTGACTAATCAATAAGATCCATATTTAATCCTCATCTAAAGTTCTTGGCTTATCTGAAGAGTTTCAACCAGGTTTCAGAGCTCAACATTGCACTAAAGCAGCACCACAAAATGCACTAGTGAAGTTTGAATCTTCTCAGATAATACCCTTATGTCTGTCCTTGTTCTTTTAGATGCAGCTGTACACAATATTGAATGTAAAAAGCTTTAACGGGTGTGACAGTGACGCAGGGCTAAATCGTGTGACCCATGTACGGAGACCTCAGTCCCTTATTCGACTGACACAGGCTCAAATCCCTGCCTGTCCTGCCCTTCTCTCAAGCCCACTTTCCTGGCAGCTGTCTGTCAAATAAAGGCTACTTAAGTTAAAAAAAAATATCCATAAATAAAAACAATAGAAAATGTATACATGCTGTTGGGATCAAAACACTGAACAGTTTCATAATGTTAATGATTAATCTTTGTTTTGGACCAGAGTTAGTTATGAAGTACCACAGGGTTCAGTGCTTTATGGGAGTTGTCTTTACTTGTTTGTGCTTCAATTTGGTAAAGTTACCAGACAGTAACAGGAATAAATATTCTAGTGATGCTCAGCTATTCTTATTGATAAGACAAGATAAAACCAACCAGTTAATAAAACATAGGCCTGTTTTTAGGACATAAAAGCTTCTTTATTTTCTGCTTTGAAACTCAGACAAGACAGGATTTCCTCTTTGGACAACAGCGTCCAAAGAACAAACTGCTTAGTCAGTCATTTACTCTGAATGACATTAAATTGACCTCCAGTCTTAAAATATCCTCCATGTTATTTTCAGTGACTTTATCCAATCAGTAAAGCTTCTTCAGATGACTCTTTTACCAATAGGCATAATAAACTGATTTTGACTGCAGTCAATTCAAAGCAGAATCAAACTGTAATCTGTGCAACTAAATTTGAATCACTACAATAAAATTACATTGGTCTGATCTCACCTTACAGCATCTCACTGCAGTTGTTTAGAAATGCATTGAGATGATATTTGTCATGAATTTACAGAATTGTCTTAATTAAATTGCAGTTGTGAATCATATCACAAAGTAATGACATCTAAAAGTTACATGTAGGTACTGTCATTTATTTTCTGCGGGATATGACGAGTTGGACTGGATTTTTGCTCTACAGTTGTTTCATATGGAAAGTACTATTCTTCAGAATTCTCCATAAAACTATAAAATTGCTCAATTTGAATCTTTAAGTTTTAATCCTTCTAAAATTAAACTTGCTGTAAACATCAGTACATGTAAGGATGATCTTGCCACACATTCTTTAAAATGTTTGATTTACAGAAGAAAAGACAAGGTGACAACAATCTCTGAAATACCTACATTAGAAACACATTCTTCTTAGACCTTCTCGTTCTGTTTCATTCTGTGGCATCATTGTCCCCACAAGAAGCCAAATACAGCTCAAAGTTATCATTACAGGCTTCCCAGATGAATGCTTGACTGGTTCCCCATGTCTATTCTGGCTCTGTCGGGGTAAAGTGGGTTCACGGTGGTTCTTACAGCAGACACTTGGTGACAAACATTCATGTAGGGTGTAATTCTTGCGGTTGTGTCCTTAGCCCCAATGAGGCATGGGTGGGGTGCCACTTACTAAAACCAAACCGAGTTTCTCCCCCCTGAATGGTGCCAGGCACCCATAGAGGAGAGCATGTCTGAGCTAAATTCCAGCCTCATCCTGTACCAGATGTAAATTCCTCAGGGGTTTGGTTTGGGATCTGTTTCATAATGGCGGCTGACTTGCATCGCTCATATAGATAGCTGTGAGAGCATCTCCAGCAGGAGGACGTAAAGGCATTTCTGGGGTTTAGCATAAGACCAGGTGCATCTTTTAAGCTAAAGCTCTTGCTTTATTTTCAAGTTTGGCCTGTGAGTGATAAGAATGTGTTGTTTTATGAAAGTCTTTTAAATCTCCAAACAGCAAACTGTATATTGTGTATTCAGATAGTGCTCCATCTCTGATTTAAAACTTCAGTTACTTTATAGGGGTTTTATGTGATCGACTGACAAGAACTAGTGCAGGACTGCAGAGAGAAAGGAAATTCTACAATTTTTTGACAAATGAAAAATCTCAGTCATGTGGCATGCATTTGTATTCAGATTTTTTTTAACCCTGAGATTGCAAAATTAAATCCAGTGCAGTCAACTCTGGAGAAAAGCAGTGGGAGGAAGCTTGATTTGGATTGATGAGCCTGAAAGTCAGTGTCTTTTTCAGTGTGATTTTAGTGAAACAAACTGTATTCAGGGATCGTCACTCGCTAGGTTCTCAGGTTAGTAACTGAGATAATAAGTGTAACTTGTGGAATCTAGGTGTACTTTTACTCTACACCAGGGGGAAATATTGATAAGAGCTCTGCCTTTAAGAAAAAGAAACCATTTCTGAAATTTATCGCTCTTAGCTTTTCTTCTCTTTTTTTTTCCCCCAAGACAACTACGAGCAACACTAAAACAAAATGTGCTGTCCCATCTCGAGTGCATGGCTGCTAAAATTTGATCAAGGCTGAGGACGGTGGTCACTAAGATTTTTAACTTTCCTCACTGAGATGGAGCATGTCATCTTCAATGTAAATGTAGATATTAGCTACTTTGTTTGATGAATTGTTTTGTCTTTAGATTTACAAATGTTTTAAACGACATACCGCCAAAAGATTTGCAACTGAGAAGCTCTACATTGTGTTGGTCTGTCATATAAAGTCCAGTTGAACATTTTGTTTGTCATGTGACAAAATGTGGAACCTTCACATACATACAGATTATTGCATGATTGTATTTTAACAGAACAGAATGTATGCTCAAGTGCAGTCTATGTTCAGGCTAACATATCAAGAAGCTGCTCTTTTTTTATGACTTTTTAAAAATGACACGCCCCTCTTTTTTTATGGTCCTTTTTATAGGCTGAAAAGTCTAGACAGGCTTTAGTTTCCCAAAGGGAAACTGAATGTATTTGAAAAATGTTGCAGCAGGAATATTAGTTTTGTTTTTTCCTGCAAGGGTGATTCAGACTGTTCTATGTAAAGTATCCATGAAATAACATGGATAAAGAACAACTACAGGAGCTTAAATATTACTCTGATAATATCTCTTCCTGTGTTAACTGAAATTGGATAAGAAGGAGTTGTTTCAGTTCTGGGAACACTCTAACCTTCTGGCCTTTTTGTGCTGGATTTTAATGTAGTCACTTTAAGCAGTAATTAATTATTTTAGATCATGATGTGACTTTGTTTCCTGTTAATAAGGATGATTGATTGCATTATACAAACAACTGGAAAAGTCACTTAAGTAAAATATTGTTTTAAAGAACACAGAACAAACTTTAATGTTAAAGGTCACTCATAACCATGTTGTAAAAACTATTAAAAAAAAAAAAACATGAAGGTTCCATTATTAGGAATCTAAAAACCTGTTATTAAACCCAACCACCATAAATATGTCTGCTGTCTTTGACAAAAATCCAACAGCTAAAAAATGTTGGATTTCTAATTCCACATGTCTGTGAGAAAAGAAAGATTAGGAGAATGATCCTCCTTGGAAGCTGCAGATGAATGCCATATGTATCTCTGGCATCAGCAGACACTTGGGAACTTCAGCTGCTCGTCCAGATTGATTTTTTTGCTCTCTGTGCCACCTCCCATGGGTGCATGGGAGGTGGGCTTTGCACCAGATGGTAGCCCTTTCACAGGTTGAAAAAGGTTGCCCACCTTACTGTGTGGAAGCACTTTCTGTGGTGACTACAGATGGTTAACTGCATGTCCCTCAGGAAGCGACAATTTCCAAGCAGCTGGGAAGGAATTGCCCCACAGAGGGTGAGCTGATGACTCTCCCTTCCCCCTTTTGACTGAATTGGTAGGGCCATGATGAACATGGCAGGCTTCATGGACTAAGGAACGTACAACAGCATACATGACACACAGCATCCTCAATATACATTCTGTTCTGACTTAAACAGAAAACTTAGTACCTGCCACTTGTGGTTCTGTCCCAGTAAGAGGAAAAAATTTAGCTCCCATTTTAAAATATTTCCAGCAATGTCCAACACAAAATGGATATTGGATAGATCATCAGGAATGATGATCCATTCATCAGAAATGGGAACATCTCCAGAAACATTATCTGTGACTAGAATATTGTATCAGTGCCTAAAACATTAAATTATGATTGTTTTGGCGTCTTATTAACAGGTGTCTCCCTTTTGTGCTTAAATAGTGATCATTTATTGGGATTTTTGTAAATATTTCTGTCCAGTTGATAATTTGGCAGCTACTTAAGATATCTTTTTTTATTCTCTAGAATAAAAAAAAATCCGTTAGTTATTGATGAATACAGTTAAGCAACTAAAGCATCCGTACCAGTAAGGACAATAGATTTTAGCACACCAGGTTTAAATTATTTTGAACAGGCGATGCAGGTCATGGTGCAAAAAACAACCAAACTTGCAATCCTTGATATTATTATATTAACTTCAGGATTCTTCCTTCCTACAACTTTTTTTTATAATTCTTTTGAATTATAAAAATTCCAAAGACTGTCTTTATTTGGAAATGAGAATAGTCTCATATTTCCAAATAAAAGACTGTTCTTGATGGCTGACACGCATCTGCTTCACCCAGGTTTCCCGTACAGGTATTTATAGCAAAACTTCTCCATTTTTGTGTTATCAGTAAGAAGCCACACATCTGTTAGGCCTGTAAAAAAGTGTTTTTTTTTTCTTTTTTTTGTTGTTTGCATCCAAAGTGCCTGATTTCCAGACGGTACTTTTGCATCTTCTGCGTCAGCTATAGATGGAAAGGCATTTCTTGTTTTGAACTCAAACTCATTTTTTTGTGTCAGAAAAGTGTTTTAAAATATTTCTTTATGTTTTTATTTTGCATTAAAAATATATGATTTTGATTCTTTTACATGTCATACACTCAAATGTTTTGATTTCCTGGCTGTCGAATAAGAAGATATTTTGTCTTTAAAGTCCTCAATGAAATGTTATTCAGTCCTGCACTGGTCTATCTCTTAGATAGTTGACCTTCTCCTTGACCTCCTCTGACTAGGCACCATCTTATCAAGGCCTAGAGTCGGTGCTTTTGGGTTCATCAGGGACTTCCTCCAACTAAGTCTTTGCTCCCTGCATTCTTTGGTGAACGCATGACTGAGATGGAGGTCTAGCTCAGCTTTAAAGTAGATAAGCTCCCTTCAGAGTTTCTGCTTAAGTTGTTTTGCAAGCTTAAATTTGTTTTCAGAAACGGGCAAGTCGCTTCCTGGCCTTCTCTCTCAAGTGGCTCTCAAGTCTCTTCAAGGCCGTGGGCTCCATGGAGTGGTTGCGACTCAGCCACCACTTCTAAGCGGTTCCTTCTCCTTTTTTTTTTTCACTAAATGCAGAAAAGTGTAAGTGATTCAGTCTCACTTCTAATTAAGTCATAATTTTATCAGCAACATCTTGCTTCAAAGGATCACATTATACTGTGAAACTGGTTTCAGAGAATATTATTTATTAAGCTTTTGTCACTTCCATTCATCCATCTCCTGCACTCCACACTTTTATTTCAAGCACCTGGTCCATGTGGAGCAGGAGAGGGGGTTAAACCTGGAAAGAGATCACTTCACCTGACCACCCTCTGTATTTACATGCATTCTGAGCTGTAAATATTTTTATGATAAAATTAGAAGTTGATACCTCCAACAGAAAACACATGTCAGCATCAGCTGCTCGCAGCAAGTGAGAATTTACTGGCAAGTCTGTCGCAGTTTTCTTACTGTTATGGTCAGATATGAATTGAGTTTGGCAACAACTTGTCCCGGTTTAGTGTTCAGAGCTCCCAGCTGTGTTTATTGTTCCCACACACTTGCATGCATCATATCTCTCTCTCTCGCTCGCGCTCTCTCTCTCTCTCTCTCTTTCACACAAACACCTATAAACAGCTCACTTGCTTACAGTGCATGCACTTTGTGAGGCTGAAATAGTTTATTTTTTTTCTCTGAATATGTCCTGGGGTGAACTCAGCCTTTGAGCTATCTGGCCTTCCAGCGTCTCCAGGCAAAGTTTCATCCGCTGCTGGGCTGTTCAGACAAAACTGGGCTATCAGTTCTATTCCTGAATGCTGACAATGACACAACGAGGAGTTGGCTTGCGCATAAACCCATACAATTGCACAGTAATCTTGACCAAGTGATCATTTTAACTTTATAGGTGAAAAATATTTTGACTCAAAATGGAAGTAGCAAGAGAAACTGGAATTGGAGGGGTTCTACAAATACAGTATTAAATAACAGAGCTCTAACTCTGAATGGCACTCGGCGTTGAAGCCAAATCAGAAAACTGTTTGATTTGGAATCATCTAAAAAGAAAGGCCATGAAGTCATTATTCCAGGGCAAAGAAGGAATGTTTTACTCCTACAATTTAATTTCCTGACTTCTAGTTTAGAATGCTGGCTGCATACTCATGTTACAGCTGTTGCTACATCTCTGCTCTGGTCTTAAAGCTATACAGGAGGAGATTATATGTGCTGTTTGAGAGCTTGAATATGTTGGGGGTGGGGGATCAGGCAGACTCTGTAGCCGAATGCCGCAGCTGCATCCCTGGAATTTCATTCCCTCTGTAGAGATGTCTATTAGATCTCATCAAAAAAGAAAAAAAAACTAAGATATCCTTGCAGTGTTTGTGAACAGTGTGAGGCTTGGGACATTAAAATAAGAGCGTGCCAATATTCAGGCATTTTCACACATCTTTTCCTCATCCATCGAATTAAAATCGCCATTAACTTAATCCAGCAACCACCTGGATCCTGTTCAAACTTTTTGCAGCCAACTACAAATATTTCTAATAAAAGCCAGCTAGAAGGAGGCCTTGTAAATTGTTCAGTTTGGCTGCTTCCTATCCTAAATGACTCATTTCATCACCGATAAGCATCACACTCTGCTGAGGTTGCATAAACTGTGGGTGTTTTAACAGGAAGCTGATTTATGATGTATGCATGTATTTTTTTCTTTCTTTTTCTCTTCCAAGCATGCAGCTTTAGTGTAAACACCCTGACACTGCACAAGCTGACTACAAGCGAGGCAGATGGTTTCCAACTCCAAGGGAGTTCTGTTTTTACATTCCCCTGTCACTGGGAGAGCTAAAGAATGCATGCTGCACATGGGCAAGGGAGTAATCACTCATAGTTGTTTTATTTTCATGCAGCAATGATTCAGCTTTTCTATTCCATCACTAATGTATTAGTTGTCTGTATTGCTAATTAATAAGGGTAGTCTATATCTAAAGAATAAAGGACATATCATTAGATTTACAAATTTTGATTTTGAACTGCATGGTAGCTTGTAGCTTAACTTGGGTATCAGACAAACGATCACCTCCCGAGATGAAAACAGGGATAACAAGGCCCCTGGCTCAAGTGTGAGATCCTATATTGAAGATTGATGAGGCAATTTTTTACTAAGATTTGAGTAAGAAGTTGGTGATAAGCAAAGTCCGTAATTCACCACAGTTGAGAAAGACCGCTTCTGATAGAAACGTGAATGAAGAAAAACAGAAATTCTGACTGCATTTAGAAAGATGTTGTTTTCCGGTCACATTTTTAACAGCGTTGTGACTTATGTGAACAAAGAGTTGATCACTTTTTCTGACCACTGTTCTACCAGACTACTTTGTAATATTTGCCCATGCAATGGTTTTGTAAAATAATGGCAGTGAGTAGAACAAAGTATCAAAAAGTAGCACTTTTCACACACATAATCAGTTCATGTCTGAGTCATTATGGTTTAACTAAGCCATCATAAATTAAACTATATTCTGAGAATACCGTAAAATCCGGACTATAAGCCGCTAGTTTTTTTTTCCACACTTCGAACACTGCGGCCTATAATATGGTGCGGCTAATACATGGCGCCAAAAACAGTTCACCAATAAAATTGAGGAGTTGTTCACAGCGGTCCAATGAAATTGTGCGATACATCATGCTCACTTTAACAGTTACGGTCTTTTAAATCAGTCATTTGCACTCACCATCATTAACATGGAAGACACTCGAAGAAAAGCAAAGATGCCGGTTTTAAGTTAAAGGCAATTCGTCTGGCGGAACGGAACATTCTGTCCGTTGCAGATTTATGTTTTTGAATCTTCATTTTGCGATCATTGCGCAGGAACACTCACGGTGGTTGATTAGCTAACTTAAACTCCTGC
>CAEGAE010010287.1:0-22172 GCA_903067095.1 Girardinus metallicus
TGTGTGTCTCTGTGTTGCCCTGCGACAGACTGGTGACCTGTCCAGGGTGACCCCGCCTCTCACCCGGAACGTAGCTGGAAATGGGCACCAGCAACCCTCCCGACCCCATTAAGGGACAAGGGTGAACAGAAAATGGATGGATGGATGGATAACAAAAAAACAAACATTATAAACATCCTTCAAGGCATTAAGCATGGTGGTGCCAGCACCATGTCTCACGATAACGATGGGAAGTGCCACACTCAGGGTGCTGCTGGTAGGCAAAACACTGAGAAAACCCTTTTGCACGTTTTGGCTGAGTCTCCTACTTGGCTTGTGTTAGATGACAATAACAACTTGTAATGGCTTCCTTTCAACTATGTCGTTCTCCTTGCCTCTCAGAATTTTGTAGTTGCATTTATACTGAGATTAAAGGGGCAGTAATATGTTTTCCAGGCACATAGCGCAGATATATTATCTAATTTACCTTTAATTGTCATAACACTTCTTTCTCTCTCCCTCTTTCTCTCCCCTTCTCTCCGCATATGGAAATATTGAAATTTTACATCGCAATTTAACGCCACACTCAGGGTGAAATTGGGCCTCTGTCTCTTTAAAAACTCCACCTCTTTCTGAAACTCCGCCTTCAGGAAGTCATCACAACACATCCCCACTATTTACCCTTTAACAACGTTTTACTACCATTTCATTGTTAAGTATCTCCTATCATGAGCTCAGCAGATGCACAATTCCACCATTTGTTTGCTAATTACTGCTGGCTAGTCTGAAGGTGCCAAGTGGGGGAGTCAAGGAAGAAGGCTTCTCTTTGTGGTGGAAGTTTTGGAAGGTGGTGGAAGGTGATGTTAGGTCCATCTAGCCATTTTGCACATATGAATGGTTGCCATGGGAGGTTAGAAATTTCTCAAACAAGCATGAATGAATCAAGGCAACACTCCAGGCATGTTTTTGATGAGGGAATAACTTTATAGCATCACATAAAACTCAAGCAAGTTGATTTTACATGATACTACCCCTTTAAATCATTTAGAGGTATCAAAGCAAATTCGGGCCGAATACAACACAGCTGAGATTATTTATTTAAAGTGTTCAATTTTGTTGATCTAAGAAGCGAAATCCCCACAAAATACATCAACTTTTGTTTGTAACGTGACAAGATGTGAAGCAGCTGATGGGGTTTGAATATTTTTCGCAAACAAACTGTGTGCTGTGTAAATTATTTGCGTTGTGGAGATGAGCTCAGCAAAAAATTGCTTTTTGTCATTTAATAACAACATGAGAGGATTAGAAGCATAAATAGCCCCCAATAGAAAGGTGTAATTGCTGCGAGAAGCAGCCGCACCGCCTCATTAGAGCTATGGGAAACAATAAGCATTTATCGATCTCTAGGAATAAAGCGGCACAATTTATCTCTTTCATGCACAAAAAGGGAAGTCACAATGTTTGTCTTTTTGTTTTATTCTCTCTTTTTAGACATAACATGATGCATTTCAACATGCTCTTTTATATATAAAAAAAATCTATGTTAAAATACGAGTTTTCACTTCTAAGAAAGAATGTAGATAAAAACTTCTGTTTCATCTGCCCCAAGAGATTTCCCTGTAATGAATTCTGTTTTCAATGAGACATCATCACCTACAAATACTTAATTCAGACCTTAATTGTTCCTATAATAGATGAAGAAACTGAAAAAAAAAAAAAACTAATCCTCCCTCTGACATTAATGACTTTATGAAAATAAAGAGCAAAGTGAACCAGAGAGTAAGCTTTCTCTGTTTTTTTTTTTTTTTCACATTGTCGATGGAGGAGCGGGTTAAAACAACGGTCGGCTGACGGCTCGTGAGCTTCCTGCCGACTATTCCTACAACTCTTAACAGACAGCCACATCCGAGAGCCCCGTGTTCCCCTCTCCATTCTCATCCGGCTGATGTGTTTTACGGCCCCGCCGCACAATCAAATCCACTGATGTGAAACTCAGCGAGCGATCCATAGTGTGGTTTATGGACCGCCCAGGCTTTCATCTGTCAAGATAAAGCCGATTGTTATTAACAACGGGACAGAAAATGAATTTTTTTTTTCTTCCAAGGAAAGGAGGGCCATATTTTCACCCAAAGAAGCCAATTTCACAGAAAAGAAGAATTACTCCTCGGTTGGGGAAAACTGCAGCGTCAACCAGTCGGCACTTTGGGGGAACTTTTATTTCAGAGTGTAAGCGTTCAGCAAGACCTACTGCAGCGCATCATGTCTGTGTATATGGAGCCTGTTACACAACCTGCCTTTTCATTCCACCTTTCCACTGGCACATGTGAAACATTTGAAACCAGACATTTGCACTCTCTGTGTAATAAAACCATTTTTTTCTCCTCGCTGTTTGATAGATTGAACTTTTCGTGAACTTTTCGGAAAAGTTCAATTTCTTGTCATGTCACTTTTTTTATTCTGTACGTGTACTAATTTCTCGTTTCCACAGTTTTGATAATAAAAATGGCCCATGCAACCAACCCGTACGGCACCACTCATGGTCCAGACGGTGCAGTACGGTTATAACGGAACAACCGGCTTCAGTTCGCACAAAAATAGCTGCATTTCCATCGACCATGTAATTGGTGCAATTTGACATTTCGAAAATAAATTTACTCAATGGAAACACGCAAATTTCTAAAAAAAAAAAAAAAAATAAAAAAATAATAATAATAATAAATAAATGTTTTTCAATTCAAAGTTTTAGAGTTAGAATGACGTGGTGTTTTTTTCTTTTTTTTTTTAGCCGTATCAAAATTGCTATATTTTTCAAAACTGCAATGGATACACTTTTTACACATCACAAGAGTCACAAGAGATCAACAACCAGATGTTACCCACTGGCGCAAAACACAGAGACGACGACAGGAAGTGGTCGGAGGATGGTGGCGCACCATGTGGACAAACTTATTCGCATGTGATTTTAATTACGTTTCTTATTTAATGGAAACATTGCAACTGCGAAATTGTATATTTTTTTATTTTAGTGGAATATTGACAAAGTTTTGCAAACATTTTTAATGGAAACACAATTGCAGGCAATGCGTCACGTTTGTTGTCGCACTGGCATGAGGTTGAATGTAATGGAAAGTCTTTTTTTTTTTTTTGCATAACACGAGTCACATGATCAACAACTAGATGCTGCCACTGGTGCAAACCATGAAGAAGACGACGACAGGAAATGGTTGGAGGATCGTGGGGCGGCAAGTTTTTGAATGACTCGTTGTGGGAACAAACTTATTCAAGTGTGAATTTAATAGTGTTTCTTATTAAATTGTAATTTGTAATGGGTGTCCTGTTTGTTGTGGCACTAGCACAAAGCTACGTTGATCGATTGGGTTAAACTCTACCTTCCCAGTAGACTCCAACTGGCGGTAGGGACGAACGCTCTCCTGAAATCGTCGCCGGACCATAAAATAAGTCTCTCCTACGTTGTCAAGGTTCACTCTATCTGGTTAATGTCTGGTTCGGTTTTAGCCAAGTTTGGTGTGTCTCTATTGGCAGTGTATTCCTCACTATGAGGGTGTGAATGTGGGTGGAGAGGCTGTTGATGTTGACCAAAATGTGCATTTAAACTTCTGACCTTGTGTAGATTAGAGGAAATACACAATGAACCAATAATAATTTACCAATAACTGGACGTTTATGTGTTATATCCATTCCACCCTAAAAAAAGAAAAAAAAAACATTCAAAGGCCCAAACTTAATACGAGTATGGAAAGCTTGTCTTTCTAATGGAAATGTGTCTTTCTGAGGAAGATAGTCCCTGTTTTTACGAGTGTCTGCTGCGGAAGTGAGTGTTTTCACGTCACTCTGTGAAAATATTTACTGCTGTTCGCTGTTCGTGTGCCGGGAAGCTCGGGATAGACCTGGGGATTAAACGCGAGGGTTCTGACCTCAATCACGAAAATAATTACTCTTGCCCCTTCCTATTGGCGCGCTACTTGATTAGCATGCAAAGCCCCCACAGAAAGCGCCATTAGTCTGAAAACAGAGGTGATTACAACTATAAGTCTCATTGAGCTCATCCACAGCTTTTTTTCAGCACCTGTGAAATCTCTTTTCAGTCAGTTAAATCAAATTTTGACTCTCCTTCCTCAGCTCAGTAGCTTTCTGATCCTTTACCGTATACCTGCCACCAAAAACAGAAAGAAAAGAAACGCTTTCAAAGCGAGTGAGATATGATGATAGAATAAAGGGCCTTTGCTTTGAGATAAAATGCAAGTGAAGTGTGACTGATTCCATCATCCTCAAGTAATGAAGAGTATTCCTAACCGGCAGTGCTGATAAAAGCCGCAGATCCCATCAGCGCACTCATCAAAGCTGCCTCCCTCTGCTCGGTGAATCACGACGTTTCCTGTAAGGCTCGCGCACGACGCTACGCTACGTGCTGGTAACTGTCATCGCCCTTCTTGTTGTTCCTTCACCAAGTAACAGTCAGTACCCCAAACGTGTGTGTGCGTGGGGGGGTGTGTGTGTGTGTGTGTGTACCAGGTTTGTATATACTTATGGGGACCTATTTCTGTCTGCAATGTGGGGATATGGGGACCATTGCTCCTTGTGGGGACATTTTCTTGGTCCCCATGAGGGAAATTGTTGTTTTTGGGTTAGTAGTTAGGTCTGTGATGGTTAGGGTTAGGGTAAAGGTTAAGGTAAGGGTTAGGTATGTGATGGTTAGGGTTAGGATTAGGATTATGATAAGGGTTAGGCTGTAGAAAATAATGGAAGTCAATGAGAAGTCCCACAAGTGATGAAAACACGATGGGGTGTGTGTGTGTGCATTTTGTTTTGTGGCCAAACAGAACTCAGTTAGAGCGAGTTTTATCCTCCTGGCTGTGTTAGCGAGATATACTCTAATCTCCTGAGGTGCTTTTTTTTTTTTTTTTTTTTTTGTATGTATAAGAAATGGCATCACGCCATGAAAAAGCATCCACAGCCCTTGAATTTTCTTTATGCGTTTTATCATGTTCCAATCATGAACTTAAATATGTTTTATTGGTATTTTATAGAATATATCAACAAATAAGAATACTTGTGGAAATCCTTTCAACGGTAGGAAAAGTGCAAGATCTAATAATGTGAGTTAAAGAAGAAGTACGGTGTTTTCCAGGCACGCAGTGTTCAACCAGGCACTAGCAATCAGCTATGTTGCCTTCAGCTGTCATCAGAGATGACTTGAGTTTAAAGAAATGTGACTTTGTAATTTAATGCTTTGAAATTGGGCCTCTGTCTCTTTAAGAAACGTTTGCTCTTTCTGAAACTCCGCCTTCAGGAAGTCATCACAACAGCGCTTTACAAACATTTCACAGAGAAGAGGTTCTAGAAACAGTACAGAAAATCGAAGTCATCGTTCACAACTTCTGCTTCTGTTCGCTGATTGGCCAGTTTGAAATTCCATCGGAAAAATTCACCTTAATGGGAAAAATTCCGGACGGAGAAGTGAAGGGAGATAAGAAGTAAGCGCCACTGCATAGAAAGGGAATGGCCGAGCTAGTAAAAAGTAAATAAATAAATAAAATGTGCAAGTTTGTTCATTTGGGCCCTCAAAAATGTCAAATAGACGGAGTATCTGGTGCTTTTACAGGGACATCAAACATGGAAACTTTCACGTATAAAGTGAGAATAAAAAGTAAGGAATTTACAGCATATTCTTAAGCAAACACCAAGGAGAAACGTGCTAAATAATAAACTAAAATAAAACAAAAAACAAATATACCGTAAAACATCAGGGGTACCTGGTTGTGGTGGGTTTACTACAGTTAGGCAACATGGTATGGATGCTTTTCAACTCCAGAAGAAAGTTCAACAAAAAAAAAAAGAAAAAAAAGTTGAATATTTCCAAATGATTCATTTGCAGCTAAAGTCAAAATTAAAGCAAGTGTTTTACATTAATTAAAGCTAGACCTAAACAGGAAATACTTCATAACTTACCATTCAGAGCTGTGATGTGGGACTGCTGTCACTGTATTTTGTCGCAGTTTCTCTGGTTGAGTTATTTGATGCATGGACGTTGCAAATGAAAACCAATATCCTTGCCACCACCCTGCCTATCACTTGTTTCAACGGCTACCCTCAGGTAGAAGGTACAGGTCCCTACAGAGCCGGACTAAAAGACTGGCCAACAGCCTGTACCCTCAGGCTATAACACTTTTGAATTCACAGGACTGTTCAGGAATACCACTGCCTAACGTTGAACTTCGGGTTACTTAATTACTGGGGCCATTTATTTATTTACTTATTCACTTATTATAGCGGGGTTTGGAGCTGTTTACTTATTTACTTATTTATATTTTTGTAAAATGTATGTGTGCAAGCACTGGTGTCACTTTTTTTCCTTCCATGCACTTTACTTGGAAATCTGCTATTACCACCGAGTGTTGTACTCCAAACACAATTTCGTTGCCGTTTTTGACAATGACAATAAATTCTTCTTCTTCATCAATCAGGTTCCATCAGTCTCGTTGAACAGCCTAGGGGCCCGCTCTGCAGGATGGAGTCTTGTCTGGGCCAATTCTTATTTCAGTTCCTGCCATAAATTCTCAGCTGGATTAAGATCCGGACTTGTTGCCGGTCATGTTGTGAAATTGATGGAAACGTTTCAGTGCCTTGTTGGTGGCAAAGTCAAAGTGCTGAGAAACAACTTCATCCTTCAGGCTGTCATCTTCCTTTGTTTCATTTCGTTGAAACTACCTTTCTTCTTTCTTCTTTTTTTTTATTGCTTGGTTCACAAATTACATTTCCTTCTGCCGATTTCTTACACCTTGACTCAGACCGGTCCGTTTGCGTTCCGGTTCTTGTCTTGCACGTTCTGCTTTGTGCTTCCCACTTAAAGGTTCTCAAAATATAATTTAGCAATGTTAGCATTACAACTTTTATCAACCAAACATTTGAACCTACAGAACATTTAAGCTAGCAAGCTCAAAGCAATAATGTAGACTTTATTTCTCATGATCTACCTAGAAGTTTCCGCGTTCCATTTTGTTTGTACTTCTTCAAACTTTTGGCCACAGCTGAGTCGGCTGGAAACAACAAATAATCTCTGGCGCACTTGAAGGTTGATTTACCATTTAATAATTTCTTCCATTGTTCTATTGCTCTCATGTTAGGGCATTTCACCCTGCCAATCAGCCATGCAGGTGCAGCAGCTCGTTAGGGTTTGCAGGCACCCTCTTCATCAAGTAAAAAAAAAAAGAAAAAGAAAATGATCCATAATCAAAAGTTTTCTGGTCTGCTAGACTTTTGTTTTGCAGTGTAAAATGACAAAACTTCAAACATCTGTCTCCCGATGCAGCAAAGTTATAAATCACAGTCCTGTTGGATTTTAAAAACCAGCGCACTACCAAGTTGACTCAAGCAATAACGTTCTTCTTAAACAATGAAAGGCTTAAGGTTTCATTATGTATCGCAATCTCAGCAGAGAGCTACGCTGATGGTCTAAGCAACACCAAAGGCTATAAAACACTTCGATTTCAAAATATAGATCTTCTATTGGGGGTTCAGTGTGTGCCATACATCAAACTGGCACGCCGAAGCAAAGAAATAGCATATTAAAAAGCTTAATATTTTTTGTCATTTATTTCTGAAATGAAACTCGAGTATAATGAAATCTGTTAATGTATCGGAAACGCAGCAGTGTCTCTGGAAACGGTTGAGTTTTGTTGAGGACGCGTCGGAAGTCGACATTTAAAGATAAACGGGTCTTTGTGCTTGAAACCTGCGTCACATTTAACCCTATTCATTCTATTTATCACAACTTCATAACTACGTAATGTGTTTGAATGTATTTTTGTAATGTACTAATAGATATTTCTGAAACTACAAAGTCTTTTATTGTGTTGCATCTTCGTGTGTTTACAGACAGAAGCAGCCTGTGACCAATAGGATCGCTGTGTATATGTGGCCTCGAGAATTCGAATGGTAACCAATCAGAACTCACGATCTGAGTTAAGCAGCCAATCACAGTATACGTTGAAGCAAGGCGGGACGTTCTGAATGAGAACTCGGAAGTTTTTCTTGTTTGTTTCTTCAGTTTGGTTTTTCCAGTTTCATTTCGGTTGATCATTGAGGATTAAACCCAAAGACGCCCTGTAACTTTTATCGGCTCCGTTTTTGGAGTTTCTAAGACCAACTGCGGCCGTGTGGGTAAGTCGGAAATGATAAAAAAAAAAAAAAAAAAAAAAAAGGTAGAAACGCTTCCCGTTTTGACAGCGCTGTGTCAGGAAGTTGAACTTAAATGTTTATATCAGTTTTTGTACTTTCAATTTCTTTCCTATTAACTTTAAAAAAGTTTACAGATTTGTTGTCGTTTTCACCTGAGCGTAATGTCGTAGTTTGGGGCTATTTTAGATGTTTGGTCGCTCTTTATGTCGTTTCAGGTGTGTTTTTATAGCTAAATAAAGTAAAAACAAAATAAAAACGGAGGTTAAGTCGTTTCTTGTCAACCTAACATGAGTTGTTCTGTTTCTTCTTGATGTCAGGCTGCTTGCTGAAACATGGAGGAGTTGTACACCTTGGACAGGGAGGTGGGTAGGGGCAGCTATGGTGTTGTGTTTGAGGGCCACATGGCCAAAACGGGACACAGGGTGGCTATTAAACGGCTCCCCTGCAGCAACCCAGAATGCATTGAGCTCTACCTGCAGGAGCTGTGGGCCATGAGAGCCACCGCCAAGAACCACGTCAACGTCATCGCTCTGCACAGCTGCCTCCTTCAGACCGGATCCAGGAGCCTGAAGCCCCTCAAACCTGGAAAACTCCCCCTGCGACTTGTAGAGACCGTGCTCAAGGGGAGCGTGGTGAACCCGCAGAAAGGTCGAAGAAGCAAGAGCTTGTCGAACGCCCCGAGGAGGTGTTCCAACTCTGCTTCCAGACTTCAGGACAAGACCAACATGGTGCTGGGTAGAACCAAATCTGAGGAGGGGAGGAAATCGACTGGTTCTGATTCCTTGACCCCGCAGCGACCTCCGAGTCGAGCCATGAAGAGGTCAGCCCAGAGGGAGTTGGAGGAGGAGGAGGAAGTGGAGCAGGCTGGTTCTCTGCGCTGTCTGGCCCTGTGGCTGGTCATGGAGTACTGTGATGGAGGAGACCTGAACCAGTACCTGCTCTCTAGACCCCCGGACGGCGACCGCAACCACAGCGTGGTGCTGCAGCTCTGCAGCGCTGTGGCCTTCCTGCACGCCTTGGGCATCACCCACCGAGACCTGAAGCCGGACAACGTCCTGGTCTGCGTGACGCCCAAAGGCCCCGTTATCAAGGTAAGGTCATCAATTTGGGGTCCGTTGTGATCATAAATTTCCAGAAATTACTGCGATACACGATGATATTGTTTGTTCTTTTAATTCAAAAGTACTCTATTGACCCCCTGGGGAAAAATAATTGTCGCTGTAACTCAAATTATTCTTTTATTATTATTTAAATATTATATGGCTGTGGACAGGAAGCGTCTCCTGTAGAGGTCTGTGTTACAGCGACTTTGAGAAAACCTCTGGCTGAAGGAGTTTGAGACAATTTTCTAGTAATAGTGATAATGTTATAATGATACCAGTTTGAACTCCCAGAAATCATTAAACTTTCATTTTGTTAGGAACACTGGAACTGGAAGATATGTTAAATATCCAAGATAAGTAAATAAAACGACCAAAAAAAGATAAATAAAACCAGGGTGTCCGCCCATCCTTAAAAAGGTCTCAATTTCATGTATATAAAATTAAGGCCTAAACTGGATTACAAAGCATGAAGGTGGGCCTTAAATACATGTGAATCACCATCCAAAGTAATAATAAATAAAATCAAAGTGTTCAGACGTCCTTCAAGTCTTCAATTCATACATCTAAAATTAAAGCCTTAAAATATTTTAAATTCATTTAAAAAAATAGTTTGGCCTTAAATACATTAATCACAGGTCTTACATTTAACCCAGGCAGGACTATTTAGCTTTACAGTTAGCTGTTAACTGTACTTTAACAGCTAACTGTAAAGCCTTACAACTAGCTTTTTTGCTAGCAAAAATGTCAGTTAGCAAAAAAAAAAAAAAAAAAGCTAGCTTTTTGGTGTCAAACGTTGGTTGGAATGCAAGTTTATTGCCTATTGACTGGACAACGTTCGTAAGCAAGATTTGCTCTACAGACGATACTAATCATCCTCATCCTAAATGGAAATTATGGAGCTCATTTTACTATATCATGCAATTGATTCAGTTATTGTGACAGACTTAGTCATTACAATGTCTTCTTGAAATCGAGTAGGTTTTAGGAAAATGCAACACTGTCCAAATTTGATGTTTAATTCAGGTTATTTTAATGTGATGGTGTGTCTTTAAACATCAGCGATGTTTAAAGACATAGAAATTCTCAGTTTTGAGTCGGGACTTTGACTGGTCCATGTTCCCCTGCAGCATGGGCCATCACCACAGATTGTTCAGGTTGATGTGACGGATCAGTTTTCTACCACATACAGCTTGAGGCAAAATGAAAAACGGGAACGCGTGGGGGGTCTTTCAGCAGATTCCCCACAGTCCTCTGAGCTGCTTCTCACATTAAAGCGTTAAAATGTGAAAAGTTTCTATAGGTAAAGATACACAAATGGTCCAATTGCTTGAATTGAATAAGAAGTACTGAAAAAAATACCGAGCCTAACGCTCAGAAACATTTTTTTTTAAACTCCTTAATTAATCAGCTACAAAAACACTCTTTGTTGAGCAAACCATCCGTCTTGGAAAGGCCACTCTCTGTGTTCTTGTGTCGGGTTTAGCACTCTGGGTAAGAGCCGCAATTAACAGTTTGTCTTGATTATGATTATCCTGCCACTCGACTAATCGCTTGATCTGTAAACCATCAGGGCCAGTGAAAAATGTCCTTCATTGTTTCCCCGAGGCGAAGGTCCATCACCAGTCATCAAAGCCAGAGATGTTCAATGAAACCTATTAAGAGTAATGAAGCATTTGAGTTGAAACATCGGCACGTTTGGCGTTGAGTAAGAAAAACGGACGAGCAAACTCCTGGAGAATCGATGCATCGATTCTCCGGGAGGAATGATGATGTAATAAACATTAAATTATATGTGGTAGAAAACTAACACAGCGTTTCACCCTGAACACACCGTCCAAACTGTAACACATGGTGGTGGCTGCAGCATGCTGTGGGGATGCTTTTCGTTTGCAGAGACCAAAGTTGGTCATGGAGGCAGAATGCAGTTTCAGACGCATCATTTTCCATCGCATAATATGACCTGTAGTTGCACTTAATGATTTTAAACGTGACAAAATGAAGAAAGTTTAGGAAATATGTACACTTTTTGTAAGGATATTATAGTGTTCAAATGTTTTCAATCCCTCCTAAATACTTCATTTTATCATGTAGACTGCCTGCTCTAAAATAAGTAAATAAATAAAAGCCAGACTCTTTAAGAGCAAACCATAAGAGATGAGCTCAATCTTAAAGTGTGTTTTCTGTGTTAATCAGAGAACAAAAATATCCAAATAACTGATGCAGGATATGAGAAATCCATTACCGTTGAGTTTATAATCACGTCTTTAACAGCTGAATAATTACTAGATTTAAAATTGTAGAATTAGTTTGTTGTTATGGGGAGAAGCTGTGGCAGCCCCTCAGAAAGCTCGATGTTAGACATTTACACTAGGCAACTTTTAAAAAGTCTTGACTCGGTGAAGCAGAAAGAAATGGAGTCTTGAATGAAGACTTTTGCTCGTTTCTTTGGCTCAGTGATTTGCTGAACTGAATTTACTGAACCCAGAAAACTGGGGGGGCGTATTTCAGACGCGTGGCTAGTCTGAAGTATTGATCAGTGATTACCAGCAGGCTTCATAGGTGGTTTGCTGTCGTTACTTGTCGTTTATGTTTTCATTGTTGGTATTGATCGTGCTCCCCCCCCCCCCATCCCTCGGGGTCACTGCATGTACCGCTCTCCTCCAGTCACACACAAATCCCAGCTTTAAAGGGGCAGTGCCATGTAAATGTAAAATCGACTTTTTTGAGCTTTAAATCATCACAAACCTTCTTCAGAAACAAACCTGGAGATTTTCTCTGATTATTTTCATGCATGTTAAAGGAATCCTTTAATCTTCCATGGCAACCATTGAGCTGTGCAAAACATTTGGGTGGACCTAGTTCCACCTTTCAGATGTAGCTTCTGCCTCACAGAGCACCCTTCCTCCCCCCGTGACTCCCCCACTCTGCTCCTTCAGACTAGCCAGCTGCAGTTAGCAAACACCTGATGGAACTGAGCATCAGCTGAGCTCATTATGCAAGAGACTTCTCATTGGAACGCTGGTAAAAAAAAAACTTTGTTAAAGGGTTAACAGAGGAGCCATGTTGTGATGACTTCCTGAAGGTGGAGCCTCATAAAGAGCAGGAGCTTCTTAAAGAGACAGGGACCCGATTTCTAGGCTCTGAATCAGGAAGTAAAATTTCTTTTAAGTGATATTTTGTATATATACATGTATAGCATTTTTATAACAACTGAAGTTGACATAGTTAATTGATAGTGCCATTTTTATAACACACGTTGCCTGGAAACCATATGATAGCGCCCCTTTAAACTTTACTGTGTCTGGTTTCTCCAGCAACCAATGTGGCAGAAAACAAGGCATCAGTACAAACACGACTCCTCTCATATTGCACTTCCTGCAGAACTCATTTCAAATGTCAACGCATGTTTTTCTTTTACCTTTTCTTTTTTGTTTTTTCTCCACATCTGTCTGCATCAAATCTCATCAAGGTGGCGGATTTCGGCCTGAGCAAGATGAGCGGCGCCGTGGCGAACGGCGAGCGGTGCCGGCAGCACTTCTCGTCCACGTGCGGCTCCGACTTCTACATGGCCCCCGAGGTGTGGGGCGGGCTGAGCTACACGGCCCAGGCGGACATCTTCTCCCTGGGCGTGATGTTCTGGGCCGTCCTGGAGAGGATCACCTTCGTGGAGGAGGGGACGACGCAGGAGCAGCTGGGTGAGTGTCTGGGGTTGGTGACGCATTACCCCGAATCAGGTTTGATTAAACAAACTGCCGCATATTAAAAATGTCAGATGCTATACATCATACATTCATCATCCGTGGAAAGGTGCAGTCCCATCTAAATGGCAAAGAGATGAATGATGATTTCTACTATCTACTTGTTGATATGGATTATAGCAGCCGAGGTTCATAACACAAGCCGACAGCTTCTGCTCCAGCCGTCTATCCTACAGACTGCATGTAAGGGGCAGTGCTGTGTTTTCCAGGCACATAGTGTCATTTCATAGCACAATCAAGGAGCTGTAAAAATATACATATATTGAATATGACTTTTTAAATTTTACTTTGTAATTTAACGCCTTGAATTTGGGCTTCTGTTTCTTTAAGAAACTCTGCTTTCAGGAAGTCATCACTACATCGCTCCTTTATTAGACAACAGTGCCAGCCTACATTAGTGAGCTAAAGTTTTTTTCATTTTTATCATATAGACACATATGTGTTGATAAAGAGGCACGAAAAGTCTTAGAATCAGGGCTTGGCGATTATTTTATTTTTAATTCGTCATGAAAGACAGGGTTCATTTGACTCCGCGAGCTTGAACACTGTACGCAGTTTGGCGAGGTCACACTGAACCCATGAGAGATTTTTGTTGTATGCGTGTGTGTGCGTGTGTGTGGTTTCGGGACTGACAGGAAACACTTTCCCATTTTCCTGCTGTCCGACCGCGACATCTGCCGCATGTTCCTCCTGATGCCGCGGAACAAGCAGCTACAAAGTACAGTGGCGAAACATGAAACTACTGCTGTGTAAGCTACTCACCGAATTGTTGCTAGGTTACCAATGAGTGAGTTAAATTGACGCACCTATATCTCGCTGTAAAGAGATTTAATCTCAAGCGACTTCCTGGTAATTTTTTTTTTTTCCTGTAAGAAAATTTCTTCGAAATATCAGTTTTGTCTAAAATTCAGTTGATGATTCAGCAAAAGGAAAATGTCCTCATTGGGTCCTTCAGCACAAATGGCCAACTCACTACACTGCCCACTTTTATTAGAATCAGCTGAATGACAATTTAAAATCAAAAGAACACCTGCAGGGGGAGCTGGAGAGCGGCCTCTCACTGACGTAGAAAAAGACAGTGAGGTCCCGCTGACAAAAGCGTTTCCACAAAGTACAGCTAGCTGGAGTGCTAATAGTGAAATAAACATTTCTATACATGACATTTCTACACACCTGAATGAATGTTCTCATACTAAAGGCTGAATATTTCTACACTCTTTAGTGCAGAAGCTTTTTACACCAAATGCCAACAACTTTGTCCATGTTTGTGTTTTTCCAGGCAGTTGCCTTTAAGTCTCTGGGTTTAGAAAAAAAAAAAAAAAAGCTTTCATTTATTTTCCCAGTCTGCAGTTTGTGCGTGTGTGAGCATTCAAGTTGCCGCTAAATGTGGGAGGACGGGACAATAATGCAGACCTCGCATTGCATTATGGGCCGGATCTGCAGCGCTGAGCTACAAGCTTCTTTCTATTATGTTCTGAGAATTTTTTTTTGTACACTCCTGGTTTATTTATTTATTTCTTGTCAAAATGATTAAAAGTTCCCGCTCTTTAAAACGGTGTACTGCTGTCATAGTATCACTATCATAAAACTGTCATAAAGTCACATTAGCTGTCAGTTATTTGGATGTTGCATCTTTACAAACAAAACTTTTCATGGCTTTTCTCAGCCGCTGCATTCTGCTCCCCAAATCTCAGTCAAGTTCATCATGAGTCAAATCTCCTCCCGTATATCTTCTGTGTGCCGCTGAGATTTCAAACCGCCTCCCTCGGCCCCGTCGTGCTGTCAGAACCCAGCGCGGCCGCGACGCGTCTTAACGCCCCAGCGCGCCGGGCTCGGCTCTGCCTCCGCTCTCGGCTCTGCCTCCGCTCTTCGCTGTCACGGAGTAATGAAACGGCCGTAATACAAATGTCTCATTTTATTTTTCAAAAAACGGCTCCAGCCGGAGCCGGTGCCGGGGGTGGGGGGGGGGATGTGGAACCATTACGCCGGAGTTTAGTGCCTGCAGACCTCCCTGAGTCACTGATACTTCATTTAGCTGAGTGAAAAGGAAGAAACGGATCTCAGTAGACGCTTTAAAACGGTTAAGTGGAATTAGCCCCTGTAGCCAGACTGTCAGTAAGGCGACGTAGAGAAGCAGCATGACAAAAATATGACTGCTTTTTTGTTGTTGTTGTTGTTTTTTTTGTATGCTGGGAGAAAATATGGGATGTGGATCAGATATTTGACATTCTTTGGTCATAGTAAATCTTAAATTAGTTTGGTATTGGTAACCCTGATTCTTTCAACCTGAAGCCTGTCACTGTAAGCAATAAATCAGTTAATTGAATGATAAATTAAAATGAGTGCAATCCTTCTCATTAAAGAGATGCTCTCCTTTAAAACTGTTAAAAGCTGGCTGCAAACGTTTGACAGGCAGTATGAAGTCAGTTTTTCCTCTCTAAGCTACTGAGACTTTATATTCCTTTTTAATTATTGTGGTTTCTTTTGTTTTATTTATTTTGGCTACTAAAAATGTTTCCCAGTTCCAGTGTTAAATATTCTTTAGAGATTAAATTTTTTTTTTCAGATTTTTTTTGAGTGAGTATACTTGCATTAATAAGCCATTATTATTACTATTATTGCTATGATCTCAAAATAAATGATCATTTATCGCAATCATTTCTGGGACAATTTATCGTCCATCGAAATTTATTGTGACAACAGACTCGCCCGACCCGATTGGAAAACTTCAGCCTTCAAAACAAAAGCAGACATGACTGGATAAAAATCCAGACATTCTGTTAAACTCTCACTAACTTCAGGTTACTATATGAGTTTAGAATGGTCAGTCTTTGTTTGTTTGTTTGTTTTTTTCTTTCTGTTTCCAGTTACAGATTGTGTGGTGTACCTCAAGGTTTTGCATTTGGCCCCTATTATTTCTGTAGCACATGTATCATTTCCAGCTTATTTTGAGTGCCTTTCCAGACATTTCTTACCATTACTATGCAACAGATGCTCTAACTTTCTTCAGTTAAAGGAAGAAAAGACAGGAAATCTTTCTTTTTCCTGGTAGGATTATTTCTCTATCTTTGGAAACTCTCTTTCCTTCATCTCCTTTTCTCCTAAATCTACATTTAGGAACCTTGGATATAGTTTTATTAAGGTTGGATAACCATGTTCAATCTAGTGATATCTGACTGTAAATGCTTTATGAAATCATATTACACATTTTTGTTTAAATCGTGACTGAAATTGGCGTCTTCTGTCTGAAGGTCACCATCCTGTGAGAATCTCATGTTGGCCCATTCCTACTGGGGAACACAATTACCTCCTGCTAATGTGTAGAATACTTGGTTGAAAAAATACCTAAAAATATACTTTTAGTGTTTATTGCTATGATTTGTGATAATTTGAAGCTTACGTTAGATTCAAAAGAAGAAAACCAAACAGTTTTCCTCTTCAAACCCTAAACAGCACAAAAGTCCAACGACAAAGTTTTATCTTTAGCCTCAGTAGAAACACTAATACAGGCTTTCAAGCGCAGCAAGAGTGGCCATTTTTATGGCCTTTTTTTCTTTTTATTTCTTTTTTTTTTTTTAAGGACTCTAATGGTCATATAAAAGGGTCCATTAACGTAGATTCATTCATTCTCTAAATGCACAATTTATTTGACGACACAATAGTGGGAGGAACCTGCTTAAAAATTTAAACACAACCTCAGGTTTTTGTTCCCTTAAGCCTTTACACATAGAACCAGAACACTTCACATCCGGCGTCTGGCTTTGGATTCATCTTTGGTGGTTAAAAACCAGTAGAAAGACTGGAACAACTGTACAGCTCAGGAGCGCTAACCCTGTGATTAAGCACCAGTTGATGCCTTCTTAATTATCCTCATGGATAATCTACCTTCATTTTCAAAACGGCTATGTTTTGGCGATGCAAATGGCGCTTGTTTTAATCTTCATTAATCTACAGATTTTTGTCATTTAATCAACGTTGTCCAGACAAACTCCATGACAAATGAGCAATTCAAGTTATTAGTCTTATCTTATCTGCTGCTAAGACCAAGAAGTTTGTTTTGCTTTGTACAGGGGGAAAAAAAATTCAAAAGAGGGATTTTATTCAAGTTCTTCTTGTGGATTAACAAAAGTAGAGCATTCACACCCCTTGAAGTTCCATTTTTTTGGGGTTTTGTCTCTTGGCCACTAGCTTTTCGATGCAAAAGTGCGCGAAACTTTGTCGAGATTCCGCTACTGTTGAAAAAACACAATTTCGCGATTGTGGCGCTTCCATTAAATCCGAAACGTAACTGCAGTCACACGTGAATCAGTTTGGTCACGCGATAAATCGCTAAACGCACCGCACCATCATCCTCTGGCCACTTCCTGTCATCGACTTCTTCGTCTTTTTTCCGCTGGTAGCAACATCCGGTTGCTGATCATGTGGCTCGTGCGATGCGAGCAAAGTGTTTCAGCTGCAGCTTTCTAATTTCGATACGACTGAAAGAACCCATCTCACCCTCGTGCAAAACCTTTTTGTCAAAAAGACTTGGAATTTCAAAAATATATTTGCTTAATGGAAACGCGTCAAAGTGGTAAAAAATGATTTATTAATGGAAAAGCAGCTATCAAAAAGACTTGGAATTTCAAAAATATATTTGCTTAATGGAAACGCGTCAAAGTGGTAAAAAATTATTTGTTAACGGAAAAGCAGCTATTCTCTCGTTCCACTGGGAAAAAAGCAACAACAAAAAACCCCCAACTAATCTTAAAATGAAAAACAAAGCAAGGTTTGTCGTTCTCTAAGTCTGCATTAAACTTCTCCACATCTTCAGCTTCACGACGCTGAGCTGTGCCGTTATAATGGGACAAAATGAGAAAATGTTCAGTGTGAGTTTCAGCTCCCAAACAAACTCAGATCTCAGACACCCGCCGTGTAAAGTCACATGTGATCACAGTAAAGTATGATTGAGTCATATTGACGTAACTCTGAAATGAATCCTATTGATTTTTGTAAGTGCAAGATCAAATATGATTGGATATTGACAAAGAACTGCCTTCCTGCTGCCAGTAACATTTCTGTTTTTTGATGTTATATATATAATGAAACAGCTTTTGGTCCTTTGGTAAATGCGTCTCTGCTGCTCTGTTTGAACATAAAAATATTACAATTCAAAAAAATAAAAAGCCTTTTCTTGTTACACGTCAGTTTCTTTTTCTGTTGTTATGGATGGAAGGTTGGGAAATCTAAAATGGACCGGCTGGATTTTGGTTTTTTCATCAGTTTATGAGGTTTGTCTGGAAACGACACAATCTGATGTAAAGACAGCATTTCTGCTTAAAATCATCCAAAATCTCTTGAATCTTAATTTTAGACTTAAAATTTTATTTGGTTATGTCGACGGTTCTAATGATTGCTCATTTGAGGGCTTTTTATTTGTTTTGCTTTAACAATGCATTGGCAGCATTCATTTATTTGGGAACTTTGGTGTATTTAAATTGACAAAACAACAACAAAAAAAACTAGATGCCTCATAATGCAGGGTAGCAGTTCTCTGAAAATGCATATCTATGGAGGCTTTGCCTTGAAAACACACACTTCAGCTGTTGGCTGAAAGAATATATATATATAAAAAAAATAATGCTTTGATCACCATTTATGACAAACAAAGTATAAAATATCTAAAGGGTTGAATACTTTTTAAAGTCACTGCTTACAAGAAATGAAGAAAAAAACAGCAAACATGGCAGAGTTGAGACTTACTGAGTTTTTTTTTTTTTCGGGAGCAGTGATGATTATGAAGTCTTCCAGCTTTGAAAGGAAGGATCTACGATAAACGCTCCTTTTCGCACTGAGGATACAGCAGTCTGTCATTTAAGGAGACAGACCTTGTATTTATCAGAATTCCTTTATTATTGTCACTGCGCAAGAAAGCACAACAAATAATAATAATAAAATATATATATGTTAGCCACTGCTAGCTCTCTCCAGCGTCTAAGCTGACTTTCCTGAATGTGCCGTCATCCAGGTGCCTACGTGTGTAAGGGCCGGTGGCTGATGCCCCTGGGGGAAGCTCTGTGGGAGAACGCCGACCTCCAGCTGTGCATCCCTATGAAGTTTAAGAGGGCGCCGCCGCTGCCGCCCCCGCCCGGCCCAGCCGTGTGTGCCCTGCTTTTGGACATGCTGGCCTTGAACCCGGACGCTCGGCCCATGGCGGACCAGCTGGAGGCCAGGGTGCGCTCCGCTTTGAGAGACGACTCCCGCTGACGGATCATAGAGACGGGAACGGCTCGGCAAAACCAAATGTGGCGCGTTCCGACTGCAGCTGTTCCTGTACTGCCCGAACCAGAACGTTCCTGTGAGGGAACCCGAACGGTCTAAGGCTATGCTAAGGGAACGTGATACTAAAACACTCAGTGGTATGTTGGTCCTCTGGTTCATTTAAGGTCTTAATGAGTTTTGATGTTGGGTGATGATAAAACAAATGTTTCATCTGCTATTAAAAAAAGTAGCTGAAATGTTTTTAAAAATGTTTTTGTTGTCATATTTCCATTGCACTTCAATGTAGCATTCCTTGTTAAATATGCTAATGAAATTTGTATTTTTAACTTGTAAAAGGGTATATATGTAAATAAGCTGGGCATGTTCTGCTGATTATTTTCTTTAAATTTTATTCGTAACTTTTAAAACTAGAGAAGCACCGATGTCAGTCCGCAACAGATGTAGACCCGACAACTTTTTAAATTTAGAATAAACACAATTCAGACTCACTTTGAAGCAGATTATGAATTGTTTAACCTCTAACGTACTCCTAGGTGGCGAGGTCTGATTTACCTAAACGTTCAAAATAAATTTTACTTATTTGAGATAATTAATTCATCTCATGAACTTATTCACCGTGTAATTTAAATAGTCACAAATACTATACTTAAAAATATACTAGATTGTGGCACTTCTGGGCTTCCGTAGCCAGGTGAAATACTTGCATTTTTGTAACTCCCCCCCCTCATATTTATAAAAGAAGCATCACATTCTGAACTACCTCCATTTCTGCTCTCTTAAGAGATTTTAAGTAATTTTAATAAAAAAATAAAATAAAATTTGAAGCTCTTGATAATTATTGTTTTGTTACACAAAAGTTAAATTGTCATACTCCAAAAGCTGACTGGTGTGTCTCTATTGAATAAAAAAATTATTTTAAGGTGTTTACAGAATAAATGGCCAGATACATATTTAAGCGTTTTGCTTTTTAAAATATTGCTTGAATGTTTTTAACGTGTTTGAGTGATAAGGAGGATTTTTAAAAGTTGTCTCCTCCTTGTACAGTGTGAGTACTTAGTGTATGTGATAAAAAGTCAAAGAGCAAGTAGCATGAGTCTTAGTGATGTCACTGATAAACTGTCCTGCTGCAAACAGGAAATTAAAACCCGGGTTCAGGATTGGTCCTGATCCGATCAGCCCGACACCCACAGCATTTATTACGGGTCATCAGTCTCAGTCCTTCAATGTAAACCTTTATTTTCTTTCTTCAAAGCCTGAAACGACTTGTGTTTTTACATGAAATGTAATTTAAATAAAGATTAATGTTATTATCTCTGCTAGTATTATTTGCAGTGCACACCCACATTTCTTTTTTTTTTTAAACATTCCAGCATTACAAACTCCACAAACCGTAAAAAAAAAAAAAAATTCTCAAATCTTCACTGAGCTGCATGGAGGAATTCCATTAGCGGGGAACTCAAAGCTAAAAAGAACGTCTGTAGGACGCGCCAACTTAATTTGACCAATCTGTACTTGCCAAAGGCTCTTATGCCCCATTACTCAAAATTGAAATTGCATTAGGAAGGCATCAATTTACAGCTGGCCAGTCTGGACAGCGAGAGAGATTACAGCGAGAAACTCGTCCGGCGCACCATCAATGTAGAAAGTTTCCCCTGGTGAAGAAACTTTCAGCAAAGTTTTAACTTCTTTTTTTTTTTTTTCTTGAAGCGGGTTTCTGTTGAGACGTTATGACCGGTCAGTATCTGACACATCTTGTTTCAACAACATGATTGTCGTTCATATTTATTTAATCTTTTAAACGTAAAATTTCAAGTCAAATTTGTGAAAATCTTACATGATTAGTCACTGAATTATTCCATGCTTCTACTGCTGCAGTAGACTATTAAATAACTTAAAACCTTCATAAAACGCTTCAGCTCATAACGTCGATGCTAAGATCTGATTGGCTGGCATCCAGAGCAAGTGTACTTCCACCCAATACTGTTGAAGAGCAAAGTGAAGCCCCGCCCTCTGACTTTGACAGGTAAAGTAATTCCTGATGCACTGCAGCCAGGGAGCATTAACATCTCATTAAAACAGTAAAATAATTGTTTAGTAAATTATTCATGTCCACGGTAATTTGACGTGGTTACTGACTCATGAATCGTGGCAGTTTTTGTGACGGGGACAAATGGGACCAGGAGGAATCGGCTCTGGCTTTTAACGCAGAGAGGAAAATGATAAATGGTTTTCGTTTCTGTTTTATGCTGAAACGTGTACGCTGCGTTTGTATTTTCCTCCATCCATAGTTTGAACGGCCATCTTTAACAGCAGTCACAGCTGCAGGCCTGTTGGCGTCTGTCTCAACTACAGCCCATCTCTGCAAAACAACAAGTTCAGTCAGGTTGGATGGATAAATTTTTGTAAATTTTGCAACAGATTCTCTGTTGGATTAAAGTTGCAGAATGTGATCTTAATAAGATGTTTTTACATATTTGTTAAAACAGAAACAATCAGTCGGGACAAGTTATTGTACTCGCTGCTAAATGTGCTAATGACGGAGAAACAACTCGTCCTCATAGGAAAACTGTTTATGTGCCATTATCTGAGGCCAAGCTAACTAGCCTTAGCATTGACAACATGTTCCACTGTGGAGAACTAGCTATAGCGTTAGCACAGAGTGAGGGGGAGGATGTGAGCAGCACATACACAAGAACGATTAGCAGCGCAAACACCCTCCTCCTAGCTCCGATTGGTTGTTTCTGGCCGGGGGCTTTGTGTTTCTGCAGATGGCAGTAGGACCACATGGAGGCGGCAGAGGAACTCTATTGTTTTGTTTTTAATAGATTATCGGTCTCATGCCGCCTTGACTTAGTGATAGGTTAGCAAATAT
>CAEGAE010010289.1:0-34038 GCA_903067095.1 Girardinus metallicus
CCATCCATCCATCCATCCATCCATCCATCCATCCATCCATCCATCCATCCATCCATCCATCCATCCATCCATCCATCTGTTTCTTAGACATAATATTAAAAAAGAAACATAAAAGGAAATGTGAAAAAATTGTAAAATATTCAAAATATTTATCACTTGTTCATAAATTTGGGAATTAATCATGACTAAATGAATTTTCTTATATTTGCAATTTGAATTTAAATAAAAAAAATGTTAGTAGGCCAAATTAAATGGAGTTTGTATTGAAATAATTTTTAATTACTTCTGGTGAATTTGAGTCTGAAAAACCTCAAATCTCGGCAATATTTAATTGGGGGGAAAAACACTGACAATATAGAAGCCACAGATCAGGTTGACAGGATGAGAGGCCAGGAAAATATTCATTCAACTGTCTCTATCATATTTGAAGTGGACAGTGGCCTCAAAGGATTTAGAAGGGCACTTGGCAAACACAGACCAGCGGTGATTCTGAGATTATCTTCTTGATAAGACAAGAGGGCATGTCTCAAGCCTCGCAGAGTATTACTAGATGTAGCATGTGCTGATTAAAAAACAAAAACAATATCTGTGAAGTTAAATCTAACATTACTAATTGAAGCTACTTAATCTTGACTGATTTGACCTTTCTTCTGTCTGTGTTTGGGAAACAGGGATATACAAAGTTCACCTGATAGAAGTACCAGTCCTTGTTAAATGAGTGACATGATAATATCTGGAGATTATTTGAGATTCACATGTAAAATGTGTGTATTAAACTGTTGCTTTTATCTATAGTGAAATCATTTTTATCTTTTAAAAGCTTTGAAGGGGTCATCCATGCTTTTATTACATCCCAATAGAAACATGCTATTCTTGCTTCTCTTCATTGGCTCACTCCTCACTTTATAATTAAATATAAGGCACTGGAATTGTTCGCTTCAGCCCTCTTGCATTCATATGCGCCCTCTGAGTCCCTTAGATCTAATAGTTTCTTGTATTTGGCTGTTGCAAGGTTTAGACTGGTCCACAGAGATAATTAGGTCTTTGGAGTTGCAGGTCCTAAATAAAGTACTCATTTACACTAACATCTAATACATGTTAGTAGATGTTTTAAGTTACATCTATGAACATATTTGGATGTATCAGGCTATGACTACATGTACACATTTAAATAGATGATGCTTAATCTTTAGTTTCAGCTGGTCAGTGTTTCCTCAATTGGTTGGTTATTGAGGATTTATGATTATAAACAGATGAGAAATCAAGCAAACACTGTTTTGACTGTAGGTTTTAACATGGCGCCGGTGATGTCCCTTTATGATTGCTGATAATGCATTAGTGCATGACATCCAAGTCTTGTCATTCTAACAGCATTTGCAGTCTGCAACAGAAAATGACCAATTTAAATATATTCAGCTACACAACTCTTGAGTTCTCAGCAATTTAAAAGCGTAAAAAGCACCAAATCAATACTGTATTATAAAAACCTAAAGTTTTTACCTCTGCTCTTGTTTGTAACTGTGCAGTTAGCAAGGGAAATAAATATGCTGGTTCGGGGGTATCATATGGTGCAGAGGTAGAACGGAGGCTATTAGCGCTCGACGCAGCTGTCCGGGTTTTGATTCCTGACCTCAGGATATTTGCTGCATGTCTTCCCCCCCTTCTCTCGCTGCCTGTTTTCTGTCTGCATACTGAAAAGGAAAGACCATTAGTGCCTGGTTAGAGTCCAATTCTTCATGGTCATCCCTTCAACCTTTCAAAGATAAAGCAGCTAGCATGACCATATTATCCAGTTTATTATGTAAAATACAGTGTTCCCACATGTTCTAAATGTTAATTATGTGCTTAATCTTCCTACAAGCTTGAATGATTTCTTATTAAAACCAATATGCATTTTCCCAGCCAGTCTCTTGAGCTAAGTGATTTTTTTCTGAAGGACCTTTAGTTTAGCGCTGCAGATAAGACTACCAGAAAAAAACATGTGAGGGACTAAAAGCAGCAAACAACTGTGATTTTCTAAGACCAGTCTCCCACTGATAATCACCCTAAAAATCTGTCAAAAATCAATCTAAATTATTAATTATTTTCTATCAATCAAACCATCTCAGTTATATTAAAAGAGAGGTGATTTATTTTTTTTTATTTCTCAGGAATCAAATGTATCTTGGACGAATCAAATGTAATTTAACTTCAGTTAAAGGGACAGTATTATGTAAAATAGACTTTTTTCAGTTACATCATGTTATAATGTTTTTCGCTCATCAAGCAGCCTTTGATTCTTGCAAAGGCTCCTTTGCAAGAATCAAAACAACCTGGACCTGATTCTTTCAGTTTTATTAGATTATAATGCAATACCATCATCTGTTTCAAGACCTTTATTCTTCTGCTCTGATTTAAAAGTGAGTTAAAACCTTAAACATAAACTTTTATATGTCTATCCTCTTTTACCTCAGCTTCATGAAACTCATTCTCCATCTTCATAGCTGATTATTATTCCCAATTTGTGAAAAGTCAAAATCATTTTTCAGGCAGAGAATCTAACTGTAAACAAAATATTTCTTCAAAAGATTTCACAAAGGCAAAATGTCAAAAATAATTGTGTCTTAGCTTACAATCATTAAAGGTTATGGTTCTTATGTGATTCTATTTTTTCCCCTCTGATAAACATTTTCGAGCCACCTTTGTAAATGTATAAAGAGGAGAATATTGTTAAGCTTGTGTTTCGAGCAGTTTAGCTTTCATTTATAGAAATAATTTCATTAGAAATCCATTTGAAAACGCATGAATAAATGAAATTATGTCTTGGTCAGTCAGAATGTGTCCTCAACAGTTCTTGAAAGCCTTGTCCTAGTAACTCATGTACTCTCCCCAGCTGTATCTTGTTGTTTTCCTCACTGATTATATCCATGTTTATGTTTGTACAAACCAGATCGTCTGAGTCCTCCATTAGACATCCAGCTGGAGACCCTCAATTGTAGCGCCTTCAGTGTGCGATGGAAAATGCCCCGCAGACATGTCAGCACAATCACTGGATACAAGGTAAGTGCAAACAGATCCTGCATAAACGTTTAATGCCACACTTTGTTAATTGTCCACATTTTAAATACTTAATGTGTGCAGTGATCATTTAGAAATTATTTCTGACTGTTTTTAACTATCTGCCATCCTTTGGTGGTCTCATTTTGAAAGTCCTTCTACGAAGTAGAGCTTCTTCAAAAAACATACAAAAACAGCAGAAACACCTTTTGAAATCTCACAAAGGTTTTCGAGATGGAAAATAAATCAAATTTCCACTGTTTTTTTTCTTGAGTGCCTGCTCATTTCTTCCTGCATGGCTGACACACTCTTCTCTTCGCTCTAAAGTGCCCATAAAACTATGTGTCCAGGAAGATGGCCATGAGGAAAAAGGACAAGTTATTTTTATCTTCCATGTGTTTGAATGGAACCCTTTCGTTGCCAAATGTTTCTGGTTATTTTTTAGGTGCAATATTGCTCTGGAAGGTGAGGTCAAATAAAATACATACTACATAAACATAAATGCATAAGTGGGATTATCCTTTTTTAATCTTTTTTAAACCTACATGGTGCATATTTTGTACTATAGTTAGAAAGAGAATGTAAAGTGTACATCCAATGTGGTTTCATGGTTTCTTTTCTATGATGCACCCTCTCAACGCTGGCCATGTGTTTGAGCCTTACATAACACACCAGAAGTTTCTTTCTTCCTTCCTTGAATCAACCATTAAGAAATTGTGGATAAGTGTAACTGTGGGGGCTCCGTCTTTGGCCATATGTCTGCACTAAGAGGATTAGTCAGGACACTGGCTTCCCAAGAACTTACAGAGAAGCAAGTGTGTTCAATAAAAGTCATGTTTCTTTTTATTGCATTCTTATGGTTAGCCATGAATAAATTGCTGCTGCTCTGTCCTAATATTTCAAAAACTAAATAATAGTAATTTATATCTGTATGTGTGCTTCTCAGGTCTTTTACACAGAGATGAAGGATGGCCGCCCAATTAGTACGACATCCATCATGGAGGTTCCGCTAAGTTTGGACATGCTAACCACTGTGAGTATACACATGGAGGTATTAAAAAAGCTGGAGTTTAGCACATAGACTAAGTCCTATTCAGCTCTTTCCCACCTGGTTTTTACCCGACAGAGAGCAAAGTTGAAAAGAAAGGGAAGATAAATAAAAGCATAATTTTTGCATTGGAAAAAATAAATGTTTATTAATTGCAACAAGCATAAACACAGCAGTTTTGAGTAGTCAAAAAGGACATGCAAAAGTGGGTTGTATCTCTTAAATATTTTCATATTTTGTGAGATGCAAAATTCAGAGTATTTTATAGGAATTTTATGTGATAGACAAACACAGTAGTGCATGACTGCGAAGGAAAATTATACATGGCTTTAAAAAAGGTTGTGTTGTGCATCTGGGCCACAGTATAAAGCAATATGTCAATCTTTGAACATCTCACGGATCACTGTCAAATCCATTTAAGTAAAGCTTAAATAGTGTGAAATGACTACAAACCTACCAGGATATAGCTGATGACTTGAACTAATGAGACTGGCAAGGAAGGAATTAAACATATAAGTATTTAATAAGTTCATGATAACCTCCAGATATCTGCGATTCAGGAGGTAAAATCAGATGAGAGGAAAACTTTTAGTTTTGCTCTTCACAAGTCTTGCCTTCATGAATATAAAGGCCGGATGACACACTTTCTGCTATACACACTATCTCTGTAATGAAATCCTGTCAGTCTGGTGTTAAATACAAGGCAGTGGTTCTAAATATATAATCCTGACAGAAAACCTTTTAAAGTAGAAAAAAACTTGAGACGGGGGCAGAGGTTCATCTTTTAGCAGAACAACAACTCAGAACAAACATCCAAACCTGGAAGTGGTTTAGGTCCAAGCATATATATAAAATACAGTCACGTACACACCTAAGCAATAGGCATAACATATTACAAAAATTAGAAGTCCCATTATATTTGTTGTCTTTAGACAGTGATAAGTTAAATCTGATAGTTAATTATCAACCATTGATTAGTCTGACTATTAATATTATTGTCTGTTTGGTACATCTTTATTTTTGTGTCATATTTTAGTCTTCTTAAAGTTACAGTATGTTCTAATATCATTGAATAAATCTGTGTTTTCTAACAGGGGCAATTTGATGGACAAGCCAATTTTGTAAGTAAAATTGAGCCCATTTGTTCATCTCCCCCAACTTTTTTGTCTTACAACTCCTTTAACTCACTTTCACTGTCTTTCAGTCATTCATCTGATAATTTCTGTGAATGTGCTCTGTAGGATGTAAACATTGGCAACCTAAAGATGAACTCTAAGTACAGAGTCAGTGTTGGAGCATACGGTTGGGCCGGGGAGGGTCGACCCAGCATGCCCAGAGACATCAGTACTGCTTCACATGGTAAGAATATGTGAATGGGAGAAATTGGTATTTTAATAGTTTCCAATGAAGTAGCCTGGATCATGAATAACCAAAATTTAATTTGCTTTTCTGCCTATAGAGATGTGCATGCCTCCATCACCTCCTACTCAGCCAATCGTCATGGCTGTATCGGACACAGAGTTGGCTTTATCGTGGCAGGAAGGAGAGAGTCAAGGAAGCTCCCCTGTTCTTCACTTTCTGGTGGCTTACATTCGGTCAGTCATGACTCATTCAACATTTGCAAACTGGGGAAAATGCAGTTGATAAAACTTTCAGACACATTAAAGACATCTTTGCACACAGACAAGGAGAAGTCAACTTTCTCAGTATGAACACTTTCCTCTATGTACGGATGAAAGACAGAGAAATCCTTGACAGAATAGAAATAAAAACATTACTATGTGAACACCTTTTCTGGCCGTGGATTTTACAGAAACGTGGGGAAAATAATTTGTCTTCCTTTTCTCATTATATGAGAAGTCCTGTCTTTGGATAAAAGTGGACTGTTCAAAGAGCTACCTTGTAAAAACCTGCTCCTTGAACTGAACATTACGTTTATTGAATTCATTATAACATTTTGCTATCTTGCACAAGGATTTGTAAAAAGTTTCAAAACGCGACATGACTGACAGATTTATATTCAAACCCTATTTTGCATAATGATACTGCTCAAGAAGTTTCTAGTTATATATTCCAATAATTGTCTTAATCAAAACCTTAATAAAAAAAAAGTAAAAAAAGCTTATAATAAAAAAAGTTGCTCTTCATCATGCAGGAACACAGACTCCAGAATACAAAAGACATTGAAAACAGAACAATACAGCATTAATCTCAGTTTGTATTGTGTTTATGACTTAAATACCGCTCCAAACTGACTGGAAATGTTTAGCTAGAATGGAATTTAAATTAGCTGCAAGAATCCTGACTTTCTTTGAGGGGGAAGAACTTTCTAGTTGGTTTCTATAAAGGAAAAACACCAAAAATGGATAAAGACAGTTTTAATATTAGAGAACAATCCTCACAAGATGGTGTGCCTTCTCCAATCAGCAATTCTCTATCACATCACTCTGAATGCAAAGTTCAAGTGATTACGTTAAGCATGTATTTAAGCTAATGATAACACTTCTATCATTATCTCGTCTATACCCAGTTAATGTGGCATAAAAAAACAACAACTATTGGTTATCATTTGGTTCTCTTCTTCTGTCAGCATTCATGTTATCACCATGAGTTCCTTCTTCAGCTCATAAACCTCACAAATGTTGTTTTCCCCTAGCTCCTACTGCACACACAATAAGGCTGTGAGTGTGCAGGCTGTCCTTCAACCCACTGCTTTGTAAATACTCTGTTGTGGTAGAGTGAGATCTATCAGAGCAATGACTCACCACAAAGATGTCTGACATTGTCGATGGACTTCCAAAAGCCTCCTTTTTTGGCTCAAACAGCCAGCAAGTCTTTGTTAGACAATAAGTGTTTCAGTTGTTCATGTTGTAAGTTTTCTTACTTAGTCTTATTGTTGGTAAATGAGGCTTGCAATGCCCTCTGCTTTATGAGTCTAGTAGTGTAAAGCTAAGACTGCTAATCACGTCTTAGCCCTTTATCCACTGTAAGATTCTTTTAATCCAAGTCTTGGACAAGATGTGAATAAGTGCATTTTACAAAATGACCTTTGTTACAGGGCAACTGGAAAGTATTCATAGCACCTCAATTTTTTTCACATTTTAAGTTAAAGTCTCATTCCAAATTGTATTAAATTAATATCTTTCCTCAAAATTCTACACAGAAATATCCCATTATAATAATGTGGGGGAAAAAGGTGTTCTGCAAATTTATGAAAAACAGAAAACCAAGAAATCACACTTATGTCAATATTCACAGCTTTTGACAAATGGTTAAAACCGAGCAGTTTCCACTGATCATCTTAGAGATGTTTCTACAGCTTTAACTTAGTTCACTTGTAGGAAATAAAGTGGACTGGACTTCATTTGGAAAGGCAAGCACCTGTCAAATTAAGGTTCCACTGTTTGCAGGTCAGAGGTCAGACACCAAGCATGGAATCAAAGGAATTGTCTATAAACCTCAGAGACAGGATTGTCTTGAGGCACAGATATGAGAGAGGATCCAAAAACATTTCTGCTGCTGTGAATGTCCCACTGAGCTCAGTGACCTTCATCAATCATGAATCGAAGAAATTAGGAACCAGCAGGTCTCTTCCTAGAGCTGGCCAGCCATCTAATCTGGAGGAAGCGCTGTGCTTTTATATCCGAAGTGACGAAGTTGTACCAACCGATATTTAACTACCCAAGAACTGTTTGACTGAAGAGGCCAGTAGTGAGATGGTTTAGGCAAAATAATGACGAAAGAAATGGACAAAAATGTCAAAATTTGTACAGAAACATAAAGATAAAATCCTAAATAACCTATTTAGGCAATTTATCAGCAAACAAAGGTAATTTGGTGCTGAGTTTCACTAGGGCTGTTAATAGCTGTATAAATCTGATTTCTTGGTTTTCTATTTTCTGTAAATTTACAAAATACTCAAAACCTGTTCTCCACATTGTCATAAGGGGGTAGTTTTTTTGTAGAATTTTGAAGAAATCGATTAAAACTATTTGGAATAAACATAAAATGTGGAAAAAGTAAAGCACAGTAAATTCTTTCTGGATGTATGTTAAAATCTACCTGCAGTTATCTTTATTGTGCAGATACATGTGACACAAACAAACATCTGGTGAAAGTGGGATCAATTTTTACATCTTTAAAATTGATTTGTTCAAACTTGAATCCAAAGCATAACTGAGGAAGGGTAAAGAGTACGAGAAATTCAGTGGTCCGTTAAAGTGTCAAATATATTTAATGGTGCATCCTTGTAAACATTGGAAGCAATTTTTTAAAATAGTTATAAGTGTGTATTAATGACTGGGAATCTGACATGTTCATCAAACGCATAACTCTGAATATACAGCTCTCTTTTGTATGCATCTCTGCTGGTCTGTTCAGTGTAACCACTTGTGTTTTGACACAAGAGTCATTGGGAACATGAGAAAGAATGAATTTCTTTTTCATTCTGTTAGCACACACATGCGCGCACGCATACACACACACTACAAAGAGGCTCCTATGTCTAGACTCTGCAGAGACGCTGAGGTCACAAATGAGTAACTCGGGTCTCTTTGATGATAGCCCAACCCGTATGTGAGCAATGTGTTTTTTATATACTTAAACAACGTGCTTTTGGTAAAATATCACAGGTAAAAAAGGGCTGTGAAGGTGTTGAACATGCTGTAAAACTGCAGTGCTGATGTTTGCAATGGAGAGCTTATTGCTTTTGATTGTGTGACTGCAAAGAAAGAAAGAGAGAAAAAGGGTCGATTTTCACTGTGACAGTCAGACATGAATGTGTGTCTCTGTCTGGGTTTGCATGTGCTGGTATTCACTCAGAAGGGCCATCTCAGATGCAAATCCTTCCCTACGTCTCCCAGCTGAAGAGACGCCTTAAGTGTTTCGCTATGGCTGAAGATGAAGAAACAATAAAAAGCTATTTATTTATTCATGCAGGTAATTTCCTGCAATTTTTGTTACCACGATGAATTGAATTGAAACTATGCCAGCTCCGAGGTCAGTTTAATTTTAATAATGAAATAAAAGTGAACTATTTTAAATGCTTTTTTTCTGAATAATTTTTTTAGTCAGACAACACATAAAAACAAAAAATAATGATTTCTTCATTTGTTTTCCTTTGAATCAAATCTTTTTATAAACAAGAAGAAAATAGAATAGAAATCAATTTTATTGTCCCAAAGTGGGCAAAATCAGGTGTACCAAAATGAAAATTAAAAAAACTGCAAATAAAATATAGAGTATTACAGTCCACAAAAATATATATATATATATGTAATATAAAATGTGTTGGATATTGGAAAATCAAATGCACAAATGAATGGAAAAGTAAAGTATTAAATGCAGTGTTTTCTATTCTGTTCTCTCTTATTTCTACGTAATGTTCTTTATTTCTGTCCTAGGCCAGAAATGGACACAGAGTGGACTTATATACGGGAGCCCATTGAGACCAGCTCCATGGTTTTAAAAGGGCTGCTACCAGAAACCGAGTACCAGTTTGTTATAAGAGCCGTCAACATACACGGTGTAAGCCCACCCAGCCACATCAACAACCCTGTGCGAACTCTTGGTGAGTCCAGATGTTGATCTTCCAGTCACTTTGGTAGCTGAAATACTTCATTCTCTACCAGCTTCTACATCAGTATGTTTTAACAACATTTTGAAGCTTCTCAGTTTTCTCACCTGGAGTTCATTTAAATTATAAGCTGTGTTTAAAACTTTTTCTTGGCAACCAATTTTTGCTAAAACAACACAAAGGAAAATTACCCTAAAAACACATTCTTTACTACACAGACATTCTACATGACTTATTAGGTATTCATGTTTTTTTTTTTCTCTAATCTCTGATAAATCTGCTTATGAGTCATTATATAAAAATGTATTGTAATATTATAGGATCTCTGAACAACAATTTTTCTTATTTGTCGAGGTGAGATGTGTCTGACTTTGTTTCCAGTTCTGGAGCAAAAAACACAGTAATAGCAGCCTACCTGCTTAATATGTCTGTAGCTGCATTTCTATTACAAAAATTTGTTGATATTCCACTAATGTCGATAAAATACAATTTCACAATTGCGGTGATTCCATTAAATAACAATCGCAATTAAAGTCACACAGGAATAAGTTTGTCATCAAAAAACATTCTGCGCCGACATCCTCCTGTCACTTCCTGTCATCTTCTTCGTCTTTTCTGTCAGTAGTAACATCCAGTTGTTGATCACATGTTCGGTGTGATGAGGAAAAGTGTACTTACTATTTTGTGGCTGCAGAAGGCAACACATTTAATTGGTTTTTCTAACCAGCTACTCTGCAAGTGGTAGGAGGCTAAGCTAACTGTTGTCAAAAACTCATGAGTGCACAAAAGGATGCAATAAAGATGAAAGCTACATATAACGGGACAAAATTAGCCATTTAGAGCGTCAAAGAGAAACACACTGACTCAAACTAAGCAATACAGCAGCATTGTTTCTCAGCAGGGGATGAAAGCGGGTTATGTCCCTGTGTCATCAGACAGGATTAAGTGCGTGATGCTAGACCCCTTCACTGTAGTTCACATTAATAGAAATGTGAACACACGCACACAGTGGGCCACTGATGGAGGGCGCAGCAGGGGTGGGACTGAGTGACTGACTTTTCTTGGTGCTCTTTATGTGAAGTTGTCTATTTTAGCCAGAAAAAACAGTGCAACAGTGTAAACAGGGTTATGCAATAGCTTAACTGCTGCACAACTGTATGTCTTGCTTTTTCTTGTTTTAATGTAATTAAAATTAGCAACTCGATGTCCACATCCATTCCTCTTTAAAGGTTGATTTGTGTCTAAATCAGCCTTTGTATTTAATAGATAAAAACTTCTCCATTAAAATGTATACTACACCTAATTACTGTACGCACTGAAAGCTGAAAGGATAAATTCATAAAACACTGATAATTAAGATAAATGAAGAATTCGAGCAGCATGGAGGCAGTGGGGTATTCAAAGTCGTTTCTTTTGAAGTGCTGAGTGTTGGAAGAAAAACTTTAACACCGGTTGTGGTAATTGCCTTAAGAAAAGTAAATGTACATGCTTCTTGGTTTCTCTCTTTTGGTTTATATTTCTATTGTTTGTATTTGAAATATAATGCTCTCATTATTATTTCCTACGCCTCGTTTTTGTGACAGGTTCACTAGAAATGGGCAGTGGGGATGTGGGACGGTATAACACTGATTCCAGGTATAAAGATGAAGATGGATTTGACATTGATGATTCAGATTATGATGTCTTTATCGAAGAGGTACGTGTTATGTATTAGTAATTCAAATCCAATTAATTTTTTTTATTATCTTTTTAAAATTCAAAATAAGTCCCAAGAAAGCACAGTTCATTTGAAAATACTGAAAAGTTGGAGAAAGACGTCTGACTCAACCTGAAAAGTTTGACGTCTTGTTATATTTTTAACTTGTTTATTTCCCAGTTGAAGCCATTCCCAGGTATCGGTGAAAACAACGGAAAGTCCCAACTCCGTTCACACCCTGGTCCGCCATCTGGACAAAATGTCGTTTACCGCATGAACAGCAAAGCTCCTCCAAATGTCACCGATCAACCAGTTGATGTGACCCCCTCGTCCATATTCTCAGACTTCACAGATCTGGTTTTTAAGGTCCCTTCAGAGCTTATCAGTACTACCGACACAACCACCACCGCTCCACCTACCACTACCAGGTAAATGGGTCCATATAAAGTGCATTACTTGAAGCCTGTATTTGAAACTACAACAGGGAGACATTTTTATAATTTAGGCTGTCACTGGAGAAAGGCCCTAATAATTGGAAATACAGCTACATTTTCTTTGTAGTACAAAGTAACCATGCTTTGTCTTCTTTCTCATATTTGAATTGACATCAGCCCACCTTTGGCCACCACCATTTCCATCCGTACCATCTCGCCCTGGCAGGGTGAGATACCTCGTGTCTACGACCTGACTTGTGGTGATACCGTGTGTCCGCCTGACAGCTTCTGCCTCACTGATTACGAGAGCGGAGGTTCACGCTGCCACTGTAACCTTGGGCATAGAGGAGACTCTTGCTCTGAGGGTAAGAAACTGATAGATGTAATACCTCCTTTGCTACATTTTTACATTTCTATATGAGAAAGAAACCTTTACTTAACTATTGGCTTAAGGAATATTGAACCCAGGTATTTACATAGCAAAAGACATAATATTTTATCTCACTATCTGACAACAAACAGAACTAACCCTTTTCTGTTTTAAGTTAGGTAGGAAGAACAAAATTATTTGTATTTGTTAACGGAGGTGGTGGCATCATGCGCAGGAATCTTTTGCAGAAGAAATGACTAGTGCACTTCAAAAAATGAATGGCATCATGGAGAACACACATAGACATATTGAAGCAACATTTCAAGACATAAGACATAAATTTAAAGCATAAAAGGATCTTCCAAACTGGCAATGGACATAATTATGCCATCAAATTGATTACAAAGTGGCTTAAAGAAAACAAAGTCAACTCACAGTGTATTCAAATATCTAAGTTTAACTCTATATGTCTTACTTTTGTATCTAAATATGTAAAATAAGATTTAAAAGTACCAGTAGTGAGCTCTTGCTATGCCATTTTGCCCTATGATTATAATCATTTTGAGATGTTTTTCTTCCATCTTCCATCCATTTTTACAAGTTTTATCATCGTTCTTCTTCAGCTGTGACAGTGAACTTTCCCAGGTTCTATGGCTACTCTCACATGACCTTTGAACCCCTGAAAAATTCATACCAGACCTTTCAAATCACATTAGAGTTTAAGGTAAGACATTTGGCTTTTTTTGTACCTTTATTTTCTCTCAGTCAAGAAATGTGTTTGAAACATGTTATTTCTCTTCAATAGGCCGATTCTGAGGACGGCTTGTTGCTTTACTGTGGAGAGAATGAACATGGCCGTGGAGATTTTACATCTTTAGCTTTGATTCAAGGCAAACTTCACTACAGGTAAGGAGTCACACTTTGCATCACTCTGATCTTCCTGATCACTCATGGGAACAAGAATAAATAATGTGCATAATTTGTCTCTTCAGGTTCAACTGTGGCACCGGAGCTGCCCAGATAATCAGTGAGAGCCCTGTTGTTCTTGGCCAGTGGCACATCGTCACTATATTCAGAGATGGCATGAGCGGTTGGCTCCGTATGGACAATGACAACCCCATATCTGGTCGCTCACAGGTAACCAAAGCACTTAAATGTTAAACATCAGAAACGATATGGCGGTGTCTTGCAAAAGCATTCATACCTTTTGACAATTTTCCAAGTACAAATGACCTCAATGTATATTATTGGTATTTCATGTGATGGACCAACATAAATAATTGTGAAGTAGTTTTTACAACTTTTACAAAAACACATTTAAAATAAGATATGTATTTGTTTTCTCTCCACATTTTATCTCAAAACAGTTTTCTCCTATAGATGAAATCTTGGATCTTAATGACACAATCTATATAAGTAAATGTAAAATAAATTACAACTACCATCCATGCTTGGTCACTGGGGTTCTGGTTTCTATTACCAGTCTGTGACAGAGCAATAAAGAGACCCGGTGGACAGATAACGATGCACTAACAAAACCCAGGGAAATGTAGAGACAGTTTAACCTACCACTCATGTCTTTGAATGTGAGAGGAACACAGAGGAGAACTTGCAAACTCTTTGCAGAAAGGATTTGATGAGTACCTTCTCAATGCAGAGAAATAGTGCTAATGATGTTTCAGTTACATTTATGTCTGGACTTTGACTGGGACATTCTAACATGCAGATATGTTTGATCTCAATCATTCCATTTTAACTCTGGCCATATATGTCAGGTCTTTGTCCTGCTGACAGCAAATTGTTGCACACTCTTTTCTTAATTAAATACGCATTCATGCCAGAGCTGTTAGATTTTAATTTGCAAAGAGTTTTGAAAATCATGCCCTCCTTTCCATGCACTTGCTAATTGCAAAACATGGTGTTTGTCTTTCATCTAAAATACCGATACTCATCTGAATATACATGGTCAGAAAAGGTTCAAAAGCTATAAATATTGCATTTTGTGAGGTGATGTACATCAGTGTGTTACTGGCAGAAACACATCAATGCAGCATATTTTTGCCATCAGATGTAAAGTGACATGTTAGTCATTTATTGCTAGAAAAATGTTAGATGATTTGCCTTCAAAATTAATGTGTCTTTACTGCTACAGAGGACAAGGCACACTTTGTTCTTTTCAATCTTGTTTCTTCAGGGTCAATACACTAAGATTACTTTTCGCTCGCCGCTGTATGTGGGTGGATCTCCTAGTGCTTACTGGCTGGTCAGGGCGACAGGCACAAATCGTGGCTTTGTGGGCTGCATTCAGAGCCTGACCATCAACAACAAGGCTACCGACATTAGGCCATGGCCACTGGGCAAAGCTCTCAGCGGAGCTGATATAGGTGAGGGATGGATGGCTTTCATGAGGTTTCTCTGTATGCTTCATATACAACATGGTTCATATGCTTTTCTTTTTTCCAGTAGCTGAGCAGAAATCTGATAATTAAACAGTGACTTCATATAGAAAAATACTAAAGCAAATGTTTTGTTTAAAAATGAATGGCATCATCATTAAAAACCCTGTATTGTACATTAACAAGGTTCATTGGAGCAAAAAAAAGTAAATTTTTGCTTCAGACAGCAAAAGAATATTGTTGTTCAGCTCAAAGCTGGGAATAAAATTGTACACTGAACTACATAGATTTTATTACTTAGTTATATTCTATTTTATTTTATTTCTTTAAGTTTTTATATATGTAATAACCTCTATTGAAATAAAATGTAAAATATAACAGTATACAGATCAGAAAATATAAGTTAAAAATTATTCTTGTATTTTCAGTATAGAACACGCTGAAATAGAAAAACGTGTTTTTTTCCAAGTTAAATGTGCAGATGAACTTTTTGTTCTTATTTGCAAGGTGAGTGCAGCGACAGAGTGTGTGACACGGTTAGCTGTGCCAATGGTGGAGTCTGCTTTGCAAACCGTGCTGACGGCTACATTTGCCTCTGTCCTCTCGGCTTCAAGGGAGTTCTTTGTGAAGAGAGTGAGTTAACAACATTGCCCTTTCCATAAAGAATATGCAGGTATTATTTACGCTGATAACTTTTAACCGCTTTTATTTTTGTGGTAATTACTCTACATTTTAGAGGCAATTGAAGAGACTTGTCTCTCTTCAATTAGCTAGAAGATTATTACTTCTAGCGTGATTGCATGTTAGAGGAGCTTTGCCACAATTCAATTTTCCACATTTTTGCTTTTCCTACCTAAATTCTTCCTGCCGATCACTTTTCACATATCCTAACGCTTACTCATGTTTATTGCTAATCTTCTTATTTTCTCAAGTTCTTTGTTCCATCCTTCAGGTTTCTCTCTGTCCTCACCCCTCTTCAATGAAACTGTGTTTTCATACGCTGTCATCCGGTGGCCTCAGTCCTCCCAGAGTTACCTCTCTTTCATGGAGTTTGAGGTGACATTCTGGCCATCAGCGCCCAGCGGTGTGCTGCTGTACAGTGATGATGCAGGCAGCAGAGACTTCCTTGCTATAAACTTGGTGGACAGATACTTAGAGTTCAGATTTGACTGTGGCTCTGGAGAAGCTGTTATAAGGTAACACACTGATCACCTCTGATCACCTCCTCTGCCACCCGCTGCTACTGATTTCTGACTAAGTGATTTGTGGTGCAGGAGTGAAGAGCAGATCAATCTGGAGTCCTGGCATGAGTTGAGAGTGTCTCGAACTGCTAAAAGTGGGATCCTGCAAGTGGACAACCAAAAACCGATGGAGGGAATTGCTGAGGTATTTCTCAAACTCATCATGGAAGTTTCAAACCTAGCTTTATTAACTTAAACGTTAACAGAATCAAGTCAACATGATTTCCGTCTTTAAATGCATGACTCTTATTGACACTTTTACTCACTATTGACAGTCATCAATAGTTTCCTGGTTGAACTAAAGTAAAAAGAAAAATAGATTCTCAATTCCATGTTTGTTTAATCCCAAAAATAATCTCATATCTCTTATATTTCCTTTTCAGGGAGCTTTCACTCAGATCAACTGCAGTTCGCCTCTCTATCTCGGTGGGGTGCCAGACTATGAAAAAACCAAGAGGACAGCAGGTGTAATGAAGCCCTTTACTGGGATCATTCAGAAGGTGAGTGCATCTGTTCAATAGCTAATATCAGCAGGTAAGAGTGAACATTAGATAATAGAAAACTTTTTTATATGGAAGCATTTAGGTCATTGTGTCCTATATGCGTGAAATAACTCACCTAGATTTCTCCAATATAATTTAAATTTTTCTAACTTAGCAACCATACCATTACACAGAAGTGAAAATTGTACAAATCGTGAGGCAGCAAAGTTTCCAGGGATGAACTGCTATTTGAATTACTCCACATTTGGAAGCAGAAACCTTACATGAAGTTGGACAAAGCGCAAGAATTGTGGAGGAAGAGAAACACAATGACATGTCTGACTAAAAGGCTGAACTTGCAGTAACAAAATCCAACAAGTGTGTATAGATCTGTTTTTAAGAGTAATATATGAGAGGGGGAATCTACAGATAGAATCCAAATTGTTAAGGTGTCTGTGAAACCATCCGGTCCATAATATCAGGGTAGAAGATACAGACAGGTAGGGTGGACATTTGTTTACATAGCAAACATCTAAATATGAAGAAGACACTCTAAATATATAGTAAACCACAAGATAAAATACAAGATAATGGGATTGTAACTAATGTGTGGAAGAAGCTATGCAGTAAAGTTAAACAATGTATGTTTTAAAAAGCATGAGATGACTGAATTGAATAACAAATAATAAAGGAATTAGTGATTGCGTCTTTTTTGCATTTTTGCAATAGTTACTGTTAGAAGCCTGGGTGTACAGTCAAAGGTTCAATTCCTAGTTACCACTGTACTACATAATTACATCTGTGATGTCTCTGGTCTCTGCAAAAAATGGTGTAATTTTCACGTGTTCTAAACTTTAATTTTCTTAAAATCTTATGCATGTTTTCTTTTTTTTTTTTTCCTTTTACTGTTTTTTTTCTTACTTCTCCAGCTGATTCTCAATGACCGCACCATGCCAATCACAGCTGGCTCTGCTGGCGGTGTAAATATTGCAAACTCAGCACATCCATGTGTGGAAAATCCTTGTGCCAATGGAGGGACCTGCAGGCCAAAGTGGGATGACTATGAGTGTGACTGCCCTCTAGGGTATGATGGAAGGCACTGCCAGAAAGGTCAGGAGGAGGAAAGAAAAATGTATAATCCATGAACGAGCTGCTTCCTTTCCACTGTGGTTGCTTGGATGTTTTTAGTCCATAAACAGTCATGAATAGTTAAAAGCCCGCGAGACGAGGCACACACTTTCTCAAACAACATCCGCTCTTCTGAATTGTTAATAGGAGAGGAAGATTATAGTTGTTTAACTTGTGATAAGAACATCAGACTTTAAATATTAATCACATCATTGAAAGAAATTACGTTCTCAAGTTGGTAAAATATTAAATGTAATGCACAAAATAAAGCAAAAAGCCGAAAAAGTCGGTATTCAAATTCACAAAAAGGATTACAATACTTTATGAGGTAAAGTTTTTATAGTTTTCTTATCTGCAAAATTAATGATATTTAGACTTAGAAGTAATTAAGCAAAAATATTGGAAACTAATTTTCTTAAATGTGTCTGTGCCTTCTTTGTTTTTTTGTTTTTAATGCTTTCATTGAACAGAGTGTGGGAATTACTGTTTGAACAGTAAGTCATTTTCTACTAATTCAAAAAGCACGCAGTGTATTACTACATTTTTAATATATAGACATTTGTTCCCTTTAATATTGTAGACAGAGCAGTATTTTCTTATATAGGTTATCTTGTTCCACGCAGATACTGCCACCTTGTGTTCATATGTAGTTATTACATTCCCCTCTCTATGCAGCTGTGACTGAAGCCATAGAAATACCCCAGTTCATTGGCAGAAGCTATCTGACCTATGACAACAGAGATATCCTGAAAAGGTTGGTACTAATATAAATTTAGCACCTGTTTATAAAGTGTTACATCTTCTCAGTTTTATTTTCTTATTTCAGGGTGTCTGGGTCCAGGACAAACCTCTTCATGCATTTTAAGAGCACAGCCAAGGATGGTTTATTACTCTGGCGAGGAGACAGTCCAATGAGACCCAACAGTGACTTTATTTCCATGGGGCTTCAAGATGGGGCTCTAATTTTCAGGTATCCGCATACCTGAGAATTTAATTGATTTTGTTAATATTAACCAACTATATGTGTTTTGTTTATATGGTAGAATCCTAATTTACAGTGAGATTAGTTTAAACACTTTGAATTTATTTACTAATCAAGAGACATTTGAACTGGTTGCATAACTATTAAAGCAGGGGTATCAGAGTTAAAAAGACTGAAAAACATTTTTTTTAAATCAGTGTGTCATGTTCCTTGTAATTCAGAATTACGCACTTTTGTTGGTCTATTGTACTGAAATGTCCACTGAAATAAGTTGTCTGTAAATTAGCCAAATGTGGATAAATTTAGGTTGTATCTTGTGAAAGGTAGATTTCAGCAGAAGAGAAAAGTTTGATCCCTATCAGACAGAAATGATAGGAATCAAAACTGATAACAATTTGACTGACTTAAAAATGTCAAGGAGATTGATCTTTGAAAATGACCTATGAACACATGTCAGAATGAGTTGTTCAGCTTTCAAATCACTACACATTTCTGTTGTAGTTATAACTTGGGCAGTGGTATGGCTACCATTGTTGTCAACGGGACGTTTAGTGATGGAAAGTGGCACAGAGTCAAGGCTGTCAGGTAAGCTAAAAGAGAAACTGCTTTTCACAAAGATGTAAGTTTTTGCTTGAATGTATGTTTGTCTCTCTTTCAGGGATGGCCAATCAGGGAAGCTGACGGTCGATGATTACGGAGCAAAGACAGGCAGGTCACCTGGCAAGATGAGACAACTCAATATAAATGGACCCTTGTATGTTGGTAGGTGGTTTAAGTCCTGTCAGCATCACTACGTTTTTGATTCCTGTATTCTTTCTTTTGTTTGCTTTGTTTATTTTTTTAACCATAGGTGGCATGAAAGAGATCGCCCTTCACACAAACAGGCAGTACCTGGGAGGACTGGTGGGCTGCGTGTCCCATTTTACACTTTCCACTGACTATCACTTAGCTTTGGTGGAGGACGCAGCTGATGGCAAGAACATTAACACCTGCTCCAACTAGAGGATTTTTTTTTTCACAGAAGGGGAGAGTTTCAACACACTTTTCAGCTGGATTTGTCACCATGAATTTCACTTGTCAGAACCACAGCAGTAAAAACTAAAGTGTTTTTTTATTGTTTATATTTTTAAATGCTTCATAGGGTGTTTACCGAAGTCACTCTGGCAAGAAGTGTTGTCACATGAATGTTTTTATGATCTCTCTGACTTGCAGAGTAATAAAGTTTGCTGTAATATTTTGAAAATATTCTGGTTTAAACAAGCTTTGATCCGAGGTTGAGGGAAGAACTGACTACGGAGGTCCAAGTGCTCCATCTGAATCCACATCACAATCATGGATTATGTTCTTTGCAAAAACTAAATAGAGGACAAAAAAAAATTTTATGGGACAATTCCAACAATATCTGTACTCTTTTTCTTTTTACTGTAATCTCATCTTTGATTGCTGAAAGCAGCAAAGGAACTTCATTCACCATGAACTTGAGCAGCCAGCGGAGATAACCTTCGTTCCAGAAAATCTTGGTTTTTACTCTTCAGGATGTTTGTGTTTTTCATGCGATGTTTGTTTTTTGTTTGACATGTTTTATCATTAGTTGGACACATTTTGAAAAGTATTTTGTGATATTAGTATATTCAAAGTGTTTAGTTTTTACACTAAAGGGTTCATTTGCCTGTAGCAGTTTTATGTCCTTGTCCAACTTACTTATCCTTCAGTTTTATCTTTTAGTTTCAGTCACATGACATTCTGATCTTGACACAGGGTGAATTTTGGTTAAGAGAGACAGGATTGCTGTCATCTGACACAAACCCATTAAATACCAGCATTTACATTCCTTTCATGTCTCTCACATGTTCACCAGTAAACAAATATGTTTTCTTGTTGTCATCTGAATATTTTTTTACCCTGTAAAATAACATTAAGTTTTAAAAGTATGTCTTAAGTCTCTTTTTACTCTAGATTAAAAACACATTAAGACAGTATTCAGAATGTGGATGGTTCTGCAGGGTCAGGAGTGCATCAAAAGTGTATGGACTACTTTTAGCATGCCCCAGACACTGTGTTGGTATTAAAGTGGCAGTATAGATCCTGAGCACTGCATGGAGCAGCCATATATGAGCAGGGTAAGCTCACCCATTACAGGGCAGATGATGTGTACCTGCTTAGCTTTGCACATCAGAGATTTTAAAGAAATGGAAATGTTGGCTACATGCCAAGACCAAAACCTAATCACCAAGTAAAATTGCAAACTGGTGGTGTGGCGGCTCTGCATGTTGCATTTGGCTGCAAACAAAAAGATTTCCCCAGCCAACTTACCTGAATAATCCACATTGTCTAAAAATCTCAGGTCAACAATCAGACCACTTTTTTTAAAGCAAATGTTGTTTTTAACAAACTTTTTTCCATCAGATTTCTTGATGGTAATTTGCATTGATAGTTATGAAGACAGATTTTTTTTTACTGGAAAATTAATGGAAATTAATAACATCAAAAAAGCCCTTATTTTGCACTTTGTTTTAGCTTCATTTCAATTAAGTTGTAGTTGAATCAGGGGAAACGGTTAGGGTAGTTGCTATTATATCACTCTGTCATTTTGAGTGAATTAAGGAACAGAACAAGAAAACAGGTTGTCATCACTGCTGTGAATTAAAAGGGCTTCAGGCAAGGTTATTACGCCTACTAAAGTTTCACCCAAATCAAAATGTTGTGCCACCAGAAAAGCCAGAAATGAAGCAGTTTCCTTCCAAGAAAAACTTCTTGGACAGAGAGACATTATACAGGAAATACCAGACTTGGGCTCCAGAGGACCTGGGTAACAATATTTTCTCCAAAAACGTTTCATCAGAGTGTTTGGGAAATACAAAAAAAGGTCTATACAAAGGGGAAAAATAGCAATTTCAATGGGTCTTGTGTCATCCTGTTACTAAACCATGCTGACACAATCCATGTGTGGCGTAACCTTTCATCCCTCACTCACAAATCTGCCTAAACCACCATCGCCATGAATGATGAGATCATACATCCTCCAAGAACAGCGTTTCTAAAGAATCCAGGCACATTTCACTGTTAATCCTTTTAAACACAAAGTCACAAGGCAAAATTAAAAAGTAGACCAGTGATCAAAGCAGGCATTTTGAACAAACTAGAACTTAGTTCAACAGAGAACCTGTGAGTAATAAATTGTCCAGCAAATCTAAATTATGCAATTAATTTAGAAAAAGGAGAGTGAGCCAAAAAAATGCTAATTGTGAAGATCTGCAAGCGATGATAAATCCAGAAAGATTTAGCAATAAAAAGGACTGTACAAGAGGCTGATCTAAGAGTAAATTGCAAAAGAGGATAGGACAATGTTAAAAATAGTTAGACTATAAACTGGATGTATGTCTTAAGCTCTTTAGCCCAAACAAATGTCTATTGAGCATGAGTAAACTGTAGAAACAATTGACAAGGTTTGTGAAAGACAAACATCTTACAGTCACTATGTTGGTTATGACTGTGTACTGAAATCAGGGACTGATTTTTGTCTCCAGACAAAAAACAAGCCTGTTTATGACTCATGTCATTATAGGAATTGGCCCTTTCAAACTTACTGCATCTTTAAAGACAGCTACTGTGACACACATGACAAATACAAAACACCAAATTTGTTGAATTTCACAGACTACAAGTTATAGCTTAATGTAAGAGTAACTTCTATGCAAGCAATGTTAGAAATAATTTTCAAATTTCCCTTTCACGTTTGATTTTAAACAATCTTGAGTGAGGTGGGAAGAAACATATAATTCTTTGAAACAGTTTATTTGAATCAAAGAAAATGGATTTTGCTCCAAAATTGTATTGTGAACCGTTCAGAAACAGAATCCAGTTCTTGACAGACAAGTGACCTGCCAACAGAGGTTATCATTATATCAAACTATGTCAATACTGCTTTTTTCTACAGGTTATTTCAGTCACAGAAAAGCTAGAAACATTTGACATTTCAATTCAACCTTGCAGAGTGATTGAAATAGTTGTTTTGTGACAACCCTCTGGCTAAAACATTTTTTGTTCTGATTTGAAATTAGGATTTCTTGATGTACAGTGATGTAAGATAGTCAACCTTTATTTTGCCTACACTTCAGATTGCTGAAACTAATGAACCAAGTCGTTCATTACCTTCTGTTTATACCAGGTTGGTTGATTAGATTACTTTTTCAATTTATCTTTTTTGATAAATGTGTTCCTGTTTCAGAGAAGCATTTTACAGGTCACATCGCTTCTAAAACTCTGTAAAGACTTCACACAAACCGTTGGACTGAGAGCCAAATGTAGCACTTTAATTTAGATTGAGCTATTTAGTCATATTGAGGTCATCCTCATCTTATAACAGATTAAGGTTGTAGTTCACCATTGCAGAATTTGTTCAGATCTTCCAAAATCAATAATAAAGAGCGAAAAGTAATACGTTAAGATTTGATTTCATTGACCCATATAATACTGCGTGTTCCCATTTCATTAATGCCATTTTTAAAACTGTTACATAACCCCAAATCCATGTGATCACACTGGACATCACTATTGACTCTAACACCAAAGCAATTCATTTCATCAGGGACATTATGAGATGATGCTGGTCTAATAAAAACCCTTATGAATTTTCCTTAAAGTTGAAACCAGAAAAGTAAGCTTCTTTCTCTTTTATTAAAACTCTCAAAACTTTGTTTTTTGTTTTTTTTTTTTGGTCTGTTGGGATTAAAAAAATTATTTATATTTGCTATGTGCCAGAAGAAACAGAGACAATAACTTTGTGTCAGGTAAAGTGTTTATTTAAACTAAGATGATTACTATTACGCAATTGGGGAAAGCCAAGATGATGATATAATTGCTTAGTAGGTTCTTGATAGTTTTTTTCATCACATCTAAGTTAAATACAGACACACTGTTTTAGGGCAACATGTCAGACAGTTTTTTTTCTCCCCTCTGTGATGTGATGTAACAATTAAAATAAATCAGAGAAGATATAGTGAAGAGGCTTAGTAAAGTTTGGCTCTTGGCTCTTTCTTTTTTGAAAAATTAAGCTTCAAAAGCTAGCCATATTCTTTAAGTTCTGAAAAAGCCTGAATGGTCTAATTCATAATCACAAGATCATGACAGTGCATGGAAATAAATTTGTCTTCAGCACAGCAATGATTTTATAATCAACTGAAACAAAACATATTATTTTAATGTAAGAATGAGACAGGAAAAAAAACAGACAAAAACATGATATTAAAGTTTTGAAAACAAATGCTTTTATGATACATTTTGATACAGCAGAGCTCCATCCGTTAATTTATCCAAGACAATTATTTGGAAATTGTAAAACAGGAATCATGGCATGATCAAAAATACCAAAACAAAAGTGTGAGAACTATATTAAAGTTTCCTATAACTGTAAAAATCTACTAATCAACTATTAATTTGTCAGAGTTCGAGTTTTGGTAGTTCTTGGAAGATGGATAAAAAGGTTTTGGTACAACACCGCCTCAAGCTACGTGTCATGTGATAGCCCACAATAACATGGGCATTTATATTAATGTGTGTGACTGAATCTGAATGTAAGCCATCTACATAATCTCTTTCTAAAACTGTGTTGTGAGCTGATATTTGCAAACATAGCGACGAGCTTATTTATTTACAAATGGTATTTACATTTAGTAAGGATTTTTCCCCCTTCTAAACAGCTAGAATATTGACCAAAATTATAACAATACATTTATGTACAGTTCTGTATTATTCATCAAATTTTGTTGACCATCTTCATGCTACTTATGGTAATAAAGAAACCCAATCCAACCGGCTATAAGACTAGATACTGTAAATTAACTGTGTTCTCAATCAAATGAAAGTGGTATGTAGAAAAAGGCAGCAGTAAAATAATTAGATACAATGCAGTCTTGACTTAGGCAACCACACTCTTGCTGTATGTTGTCAATTTCTCTGTGATTGAGTCATTGTTTCCCAAAATATCACTTTCCTCATATTTATAGGCCAGTGCTGAGATCCAGCTTTGATAAATGGAAGTAACATTATCAATGTCAAAAAAGAGAGAAGGAATCTGCTATCTCCTAAACTCTCTCTAGTTTTGAGTGTCTCAGTCGACGAGCTTTTTTAACTTTATATATTTACATGAATATTTTCTTTGTGGTATCAGTCTCTGCGGTTCTGTGGAAAAAAGAGATCTTTGTCTGGTGATGAGAAGCATTTATATCACATCTCTCTTTTTAAGAAATCCAAAATGCAGTGAAAAACAATATTCTATGGTCATGACATAGCCAGAGATAATGTCTTGGGCGCATGACTCAGCAGATGGAGTTTATAAAAGTTCCTCCAGTGGCTAAATTCTCCTCAGACATTCAAACACGATGCTGCTGCTCGGTTTGTTAACCCTACAGTTTCTTTGTTTTGTGGACTGCTACCCCAATGGGGCTCCCACTGGAGCCTGTAAGGACATGATGCCTCAGCATGCAGGAGTTGTCCCTCAGACGTCACCAGCTCCATACACCATTCTCACCAACATGAAGCGGTATCTACCTGGCATGCCTGTTACGGGTAAGATCTTCAATACTCCAATAAGAAAGGAATACAGAAACCATTAGATCCATCATTCTTGTTCACCTATTCAATGCAAGGAGATGGTTGTAAAAATATAAACCACCTATGTTTGGTGTGGTAACTTCTGTTTTGTTATGCGCTCCTGCAGTCACCATTATTGGACCGCAATACAGAGGGGTCCTTCTGGAAGCCCGAAGAGAAAATTTCAATGATGCTTATGGAAGCTGGAAAATGCCTCCGCCAGACACCAAATTTCTCCAGGTGCCCTCAATATTCAGATCAAAATTTAATAACAAGAAATGTCTTCTGAAAAAATGTGGCTTTAAACGTGGGTTTAGACCTTGTTAATTTACGTGCGAGTAGACTTCTGATTGTATTCACAAATCTAATTTGTCCATGGAAAATACTTGACAAGATAAAGTTTGGCATCTATTTTTCTTTAATTTTTAAATATGCTGTGCTCACAGTGCTCCGGAAATCCACAAGGTGCTATAACTCATGCCAACATCAACCTGAAGAGTAACACCACGGTCTACACCTGGATACCACATGACATTATGCACCCTGTGTATTTCATGTAAAGTCATTTTTTTTCTATTTTATATTTTTACAGACCGTGATAAAGATGTTTTCATTAAAATCTTTGGTTGTGTACAGATTGTGTTTTACATGGATGTGTTTTATAATGTTAAAGTGTTGTTTATTTTCTTCTTTAGGGCCACAGTGGCTCAGCAGCGCACTGTCTACTGGATAAACGTGAGGTCCAGCATTCTGCCCAGTGGTAGGTACAGTACAGCAGATAGGCCAGCAAAAGAAATGCAGAGAATAGTTGTGCATTTCATTCACCAGATATTTCTTTTTTTTCAGAGGACCTGGGTGGTCTTAAGATGGCGACGAATGCAAGTGCAGGAATTGCCGAAGAAAACCCTCTTCTTCTCTTCTTGATATACTTTTTGGTGATACAGATTCTTGGGTAAACTGTAAACATTTCTTCCTATGACTTTTCTTGACTGTTTTTGTGCATCACAATGAAAAAAAAAACAAGAAGTTTTCAGTTTTGATTATTTGAACCCAAAATGATGTCACACAGATGTTACATATGTTCTTTTGTGAGGTTTTGCTAAATAAAGATATTATGTTGAAAATCAATAGCAAACATAGAGCTATAATTTGCTTAAAAAAGGGCAGGCTTAATAAAAAGACACTGTTATGGATTGACAGGCAAAAAGTGGGTTATGTGTGACATGCGAAGTCTAACTGTACTGGTTTGTTATTGACTTAATTTCATTTCAAGTATTGAAGAGCTTGTAATGACCTGGTTTTTCCACATGGTTTGATCGCTAACCTAGATTTCTAGCGTGATTGTGAACACAAACACGAAAGAGGCTTAAAACTTGCATCACATCTGTCTTTCGAAGCTGAACATCCCACATTCTCTGCATCATGCCACTGTTTACTGCTGTCCTACGCACTTGGAATCTAATGAGGAAAAAAGGTTAATAAAATTACCTATTACATGGAGAACATGTGATCCTTTTTTATTTGTTTGAAAACAATTTTGTTGGAAGCAGCTTAACACTTATACCCTACAGACATTTGCAAAATGGCATGTTTCAGTCACACTGGCCATGCTGAAAGTTTACTAGAAATATTAATATCTTGGACCGGTTTTCTGAATTTAGGAGAAAGGAGAGGGAGAGCGAGAGTACTTCTGCTACAGGAAATGCGGAAAGTTAACGTTTGCCATTTTAAGCAGTCCAAACAACCTTGAGTCTGGAACTGAAAAGAAAATGAAAAACCCCGGAGATTCTCATCCTGAGAAAAAGAGAATGCCCCAGAAGACAAATGCACTTTTTTGGCAGTCCCTACCAGTCTGTGTAGAGAAACTTCAACTTTAACTTCTCTACAGTGAAATCTGTGTGTTTAAAAAGATACTGATTTATTCTGATTCGAGAGTGATGAGTCAACGTTGAAATTAAATATACAAATGGAAATGTTTATGTGGCTGAAGATCTAATGTTCAAAATATTTGAATTTCTTCCTCTTTTTTACTTAAGCAACATTGTAATAATAATGTATTATTTTACTTGTTATACCTAATTATAGTAAGCTAGGTTAGTTATGTACTTTTGTGAGGAGCATTCCAGTGAGTGAGAGAGTTTAAGGTGAATTCATTTTATGGCGCTGCTACAACAGTGCAACATTGTCACAAGAGGCAACCAGAATTTCAAACAGCCCTGAGTTTTATGATTATTTATAATTGCTGATCAGTAGCTGGTTGTGAGATGTTAATTGCTTTTCGTTACCCCCAGCATACAACAAAATGTGTGACACATAACTAGACCAAGAATCGGCTCAATTGCTAAAATTGTTTCACAACAGGAAAATTGTCTAAAAACTGACCAAAAATCGCATAGTTTATGCCCAAGTTCAAGGTTAAAAAAGCAGATTCAAATATGAGTAAAAGAGGACTTTGAATGAATTCAACCTAGATTCATTTTTAATTAAAATGAAAGTATTCTGAATAGCTCACATGCATTTTACCCAACCATGTGTAAACCCATGTCTTAAGAGTGATAAGCTGATATCAAGAAAAGTCGTCTCCAGGCAACAAATACCTAACACTGCCTTTCATGCTGACTTTGTTGACACTCAATGGTGCTTACGTCTCTGTCTAGTGTAACATCGATTTTTCAAGGGTCTCATGTGCCTGTGGTTGCAGCTCCTGTCATAAAGTACCCAACAGTCAATTATAATTAGTCTCTCTCCTCTGCGTGCTCGCTATTTATCTAACAGGGGCTCCAGCCCAGGCAGAGCACCAGTGTCACCAGCTGGTTCAATAGTAAATGACTCATTGACATATGGAACACTGAGCCAGTGTCGAGGTCACGCTCTTTGAATCCCAAACCACTGATGTCTTTACCCATAATGACAAAGCATATGGTGTATTAAAACCAAAAAAAGCTACTTGGTGCAATCAGAAAAAAAAAAAAAAACCACAACTGGGAATGTTGCGGCTGATGGAATAAAAAGTGCATATTTTCATTGACTCTTTTAACATATTGTATAAAAGAATATTTTTTGAACGTACAAAAAGAGATTGTGCATCCAAGTCATCATAATGGTACTTAAATGTAAACTAATTTCTTCAGTTTTGAAAATTGTGGTTTTTCTTAAATGTTTTTCACCACCACTGCTTTGACTCTGTCGTAATCTCTTCTTTGCTGAGGCATGTTTCAAGTGTTGATATGAAGTTTAATAAGCAAACACAGATCGAACATTGCCTGAATTTAATTTGTCACCTTTTTCATTTGTGGGATTTTAATTGAGAAAATAGAAACTTTTAATAGTACACAGTAAACTGCTGGCGTTTTTTCAGCCTATTTCCAAAACTCAAAATATTTAACACATGTTAGCCACAAAATACTTTTCTCCAATAGTTTCTATATTAATTCTAATCAAGTCACAAAAGATTTTCCTACAATCTTTTTGTATTTCTACATTTGACACAACTGACTGTAATATCTGTTTACAGAGGCTTGGACCTAGCCTGACCATTGCTTTTCAACACAATTTGGCTTGATTCTCATCTCCCTGCAGTACTTCGTATGGGATTTGTCTCATTGAGCCTAATTTACCAGAATGCATTTCATACTGGCCAATTAGCAAACAGAAGGAGACGTTGGAAACAATGAAGCCGAGTTTCTACGCTGTTTGTCTCCCTGTGGTTGTAGTTTGGCAATGGCAGAGGATGAAGTGAACGAAGCCTTTCAGTCAGTGTTGGGTAAAATAACATCCTCTATACAAAACAAAGAGCAAAACAAGGGGCTGGCTTTTACCAGGCTAGTGTTGCGTTTCTGTGCCACTCACTAGTAACTCACAAGCTGCCCCAAATGGCCAAGTGACACTGAGGGCAGAATCACTCTTAGCTTTGTACTTTACGCATTAGTGGACACAGTGGAACCAGCAGTGCCTCCTTAAGCTGCAGGATGTCAATAGCAGCAAACCAGGGAGAGGAACATACATGCAGGCGATGCTTCATCCCAAGTGGATTTTGTCTGAATTCACATTTGCCCCATGGTTAGACAGCATGGGCTAAATGTGTACTGTTATGCTGATGATGCTCAGATCAAAAAAGCATGAAGAGCTAAATCTATTAAAAATTCAAAGGTTTGAACTGCTAATTTCCTACCACCAAACTCAAACAAAACTAGTTTTTCAACAGCAGTGTGAGGAACATTGGCCAGTTTTTATTATTTTAAATAATAATTGTAAAATATATGTTTTATAAGTGCATCTGTATTTGTTTGTGTCTTCCCAACCCCTCGCTGCGGATTTAGATGGTAACTCAACCTGAGTCTGGTTCTGCTGGTTTTTTGTTTGTTTATAGACAGACAGTTTTTTTACAGACTGACCAGAATCAGATTTTTTAAAATAGAATTTGACTTTGACTGAATTGAAAAATTTTTGTAACATTTGACTCAAATCCAGCTCAATTTGAATTAGGCTTGTGTGTTTCATGCTAAATGCCATAAGGGTACATGTTTTTAACATCTTAGCACTACATGTTGAATAAAACACAGCTGATCAGCGGGTCTTCATGTGCAGCAGCAAACGATTTATTGATGCATAATTCTCAGCTGACATACAAACATAAACACAGCAGCTGTGACCAGATCAGTGAAAGTGGCGACATTAATCCCTAAACATACATCCGTCCATCTACTTTTTGATAAGCGGTGCACAAGCCCGTACAAGACCAGAAACAAAATGTCGAGGCGTAAAATCACACACACGTGCAAAAACAACACACACATTTACAGGCAGATTGTAATGTAAGTTTTTTTTTTTTCTTCCAAGACAGATCAAACACTCAACCACATGCATGACCACTGTCCAGATTAAGACTTCTTCTTGCTTTAGGGGCTAAGTTGACATCTCTGTTTGAGCTCCACATTCTTTGTCTCCCTCTGTTTTCTTCATCTCTCTTTGTTACATTTTTTTTATACTTTTGTCCGACGAACTGTTGTACAATTAATATTGTAGTATTTGTTCATGTTTGTTCAAAAGGTGATCCAATAGAAATTCCAGATGTTAAAAAAAATTCCACTGTGTAATTAAATGAGATTAATGTGAAAATATTTACTGTATTTAGTATATATTATATTGACTAACTGAAACATGTTCGCTGAGCATTAAGACAATGTCGGTACTGTAATTTATTTAGCACTTTATTTACAGCTTTTCAGATATATGTGGTTCGTCATGAAACCAATCTACTTTACCAAATGTGAAAAGCTATGCCTCTCCGTCTCGTCATTCTTTGCCAAATAAGTGATTCTGAGTGGTCTCACTCTAACCGCAATTACATATCCTCATGTCCACATGTCACTTCACTGGTAAGAATCATTGAATTACAATTAACATGCCACAATAACAATATGTCTGACATACTTCTGAGCTTAACTGGCTGTTAATATGTGCTGTGAACACCATGTTATGTAAGAATGTGGTAGTTAAAGGGTTAGAGCTCAGGGCTGGGCCATATTACTTGGCAGCGGGGGTGGGAGACTGAGTGATGTGAGAAAGAGAGCGAACTGCATCCCAGAGCAACACGGGACAGTGGAGGAGATGAACAGAGAGAAAGAGACGAGAGGTTAGAAGTCACTGATTTAAGAGATAACCAACGTCAAGCCACTGACTCACAGCTGGGAACACAGCTGGGTGTGATGGCTGAAGAGGTTGCAGGCAAACACTGACTGGACTGACAGTGACATTGTGGAGCGAGGGTCAGCTTTATTGTGCTGGAATGAAATAATAATTTCAGTTCACGCAGTATCAACAGGAAATACTTGAGGACTACGTGTGGAAGATCAGCTTTTGAATTGCAGAGCAAAATAGGAGTAAGAAAGTGGAGGCTACAGATTTGGAGAGCATGGGGACTTCATTTCACATCCAGCATGAAATGACTTTATCAGTTTGCCAACAAATATAGTGCAGAAAACTTAGGTTAAATTTAGCAAATTCTGGACAGATGGAATAGAATGGGAGCAACCTGTGTGATTGAAAAATATTTCAAGTAAACTCTAAAAATCGGAACGTCAGGATGCCATATATCACCACCAATACTAAAGCCATGGAGGCTCAACTCTGGCAGAAAGAATGGGATTACCAACTAATATTTACCGTCAGGCTGGAAATCCTGCCAAGGTGTTTGAATCATGTGGTCCACTGAGAGCATGGAGCCCGAGGAAGCGCACAGCAAGAGAAGCTTGTACAGCAAGGTTGATGTGCCCGACCATGCTCACTATGTCGTCGCTTTCTTCGTCTTTGTAATTGGGGCACTTGGCATCATTGGGAATGCCCTGGTTATGTTTGCTTTCTACAGGTGAGTACAAAAGAGGTTCTTTATTGTTTGTTTGTTTAGTTTTTTTTTTTTTACTTTAAGAATTCAAATAGCAATGTTACGTTCCACTCTTATAGCCCTTTACATTTCAAAATGTAAATTATCATTCTAGAGCGCATGTCTTAGAGACATATTAAGCAGGGACATAATTTCCCTGCTTAGATGGGTCTACTATTGTTGTGACACAAAACAATACAGAATGAGGAGACTACTGCCTTCAAAAAAGGCTTTGTGAATTTGTGATGAGTTCATTTTTATTTGGATAAAATAGGTATCAAGCAATCAGAAAAGAGAATTTTGACCAACCAGGTTATCATAACAGATCAGAAAAGAAAGAGAATATTGCTATTCAATTTTGTATAGGTTTGCAGAAAGCTGGCAGATGTTCTTAAGTAGTCCTTTCATTCTCCAAATAATTGGAGTAGCAACATTTTTTTTTCAACAGGCCAAGAGCCATTATTTGTAATATAGTATTTAACTACAAACAAATAAAAAAACAAACCAAAAGGATTAAAAATTATTTAACCCGTCACTTAAAGATAAATACATGTTTCTTATCTAAATGTGACAGTATTGTCCACAATAATTGTAGTAACACTGAATTCCACTTTCATCGGGTTTATTTTACACTTACAAACTTTAATTTTCCTGAAGTTTTTAAATATAAATGTGAAGGCTCAATAACGATTTTCTGCCGTACCTGAAATAAAATAGCAATAAGCCTTTTTACCCAACACATTTATGGACATTTAAATCTGTTAAGCATGAGCAATTTAAACAATGAAGTATTCTCTAATGCATAAACTGTTCAAAAATTTGCTTTTTCCCATAACACAAGTGCACAAAATATCTGGAACAGGCCATTATTTTTACTTACTTTAATTGTGGATGTGCCACACGTATAGTCAGATTTAGGTGATGTTTTTTTCTTTTTTCTTTTTAATCTGATGCGTCATTCTAGGAGATGAGTCATTCTTGAAGTTAAAGTTAAATTTCTGTTGGAAGTCCTGAAGGGAGTACATGCATTACATGGCATATAATCTGGAGAAACTGACTTGTCATTTGTGCTACTGATGTTAACTGTTCCACAGAAACTGGGTCAGTGTGTGTGTCTCTGTGTGAGGTTGTACATGTGCGTGTGCTCGAGTGTAGGCGTGTGTGTGTGTGTCCTGGGGATTGTCAGGAGCTCTCATATTCCGTCTGTCTATCAACGGACAAGATTAGATTCTTTCTCTATTTTGTTGTGCAGACAGTTTGAGTTCTAACAATCACAAATGCACATCATGTGATCACATCTTAGAAAAATTGATTTTACTTAGAAACAATTTCTAACTTATAAAGAGGCTATTTTGTTATGTTTATACATTAAACACATATTTTTACACAGGAAAAGAAGGGATAAAGTTATTAATTAAATTTCTTACGGATACCTATGCATGAACTTAATGAAATTCACAAAAACTAACATATAAATTCAAATGTTAACATTTGTAAGATGACTAATTCTAATTGTACAACAGTTCTAGCTGGAGACCCATAAGTTTATTTAAGATTTTATTAGTAAAGAGCTCGGAAAGCAAACTAGCACTTTGAATCATCTTGTGTGATCGCAGATTTATGGCACATTTCAGCCTATGACCATTTCTATCAACCTGACAATATTGTGCACAACATGAGAGCTTTCTAAAAAGTTCCCAATCACCATCTTTTTAACACATTGAAACACTATTGAACTTTGCTTCAGATATTTAAACATAAAGAGCAAGATTAGTTTTAGGAACAATGAAAACAGTACCACTCGTTTGTGTGATTTCAATAAAATTGGCGTTAGCCTGCTCAGTTTTTAAGAAGGATGACCTAATTTGATAATGCCTTTTATTATGTAATGATTATTCCTGATCAGACAAGTTTGATTTACATCCTTATATTCATTTTGATATAACTTGATTAATGTTTTGGTAAAGTGAACTGATTTATTTAATTCGAAAAGCAAAATTAACCATCTCATTTAAAGATGTTTACTACTTTAAAAGACAAGAAGCTCCAGCAGCTACAACTATTTTGTCATATAGGTATAAGTTTTCATAGTCATGTTATGTCAGTAAAATGCATTAGTTATTAAGGAAAATGTGTAATTATACTACAGAAAGGATGAACATTTCTGCTAGGCAGTGTTTGCAGGTCACACTCTGAAGCAGCAGTGCGTCCAAGAACTCCTCTTCAAGGAGGAGGACTAACGCCAACTCTGACAAATGCCTGTGGAAATTCAGTCAGACAAGTGATGTAATTCTTCAACTGAGGCAGTTACAAAAAACACACTGTCCATCCTCGAAGGTCAAAAGTGACAGACAGTCGAAGACTTCACAACTTTCACCTAACTCAACATGTTTTGTTTTATTTTGGGGGAACATTTGGATTGTTCTTTAAAGTTTTCTTTCAATTTTAAGTTGCTCAAGAATAAGACAATCGTTTGGTCCATATTCGCAGTAGTAGACAGTGGTTTTTACATTTTGGTTAATAAAAATTTAAACTATGTAGAATCTTCAAGAAAACTAGCTCAGGTTTATGACAAAACACTTCAAAAAAGTTTTCCATCGATCCATCCATCCATCCATCCATCCATCCATCCATCCATCCATCCATCCATCCATCCATCCATCCATCCATCCATCCA
>CAEGAE010010291.1:0-55708 GCA_903067095.1 Girardinus metallicus
AAAGTGAGCTATTATTGTTACAGGTTAATTTTCTAAACTACAGAAAAGTAACTGTTAGAGAAGCTCAAATGTGAAAAAATGGACTGATGTTGATATGCGTTAGTAACACTGCTGTTATGTTAGATTTACCAATGTTTTATTTTATCTTTTTTTTATCCGATTAATCGTAAGAATAATCGATGGATTACTCAATTACTAAAATATTCGTTTACAACAGCCCTAGTTGGTAGAGAGGATTTCTTTTAAAAAAAATATCCAGATGTTGTTAAATATCCCAAAATGTTCAAAAGGAAAATGTTTGGCACAAAAAAAGGAGGACCACAGTTAGACATGGTGGTGGCAGAATCATGCTCAGGGGTTACTTTTATAGAATCGTTTTGGGGTTTTTTTTATTTGTTTTTAAATGAAATGTTATGGTGTCATCTGGAAAACCAAAGAAGAAGAAAGGATTCCCTGTTTCCAGAAACTCAATGGATTCCAATTATGGGTTCAAAGTTATCCATAGATCTGGATATCTTTGGTGTAGTGGAGACGGGAAATGACAAAAATCAAAACTGAATGTTGAAATTAGGGGCACATTTCTGCAACTCTCAAGCTGAATTATTTATTTGCTGTTGAGCTACACAGGATAAATGTCAATATATGGAAAAAAAATAAATGGCATTTTAATAGGGTTGTACATACTTTGACAGCAACAATATGCTTTGAAAATATTATTTACAGTGGGTCACAAAAAAATTTGACTCCATAAGGAGATAAATAGAAATTATGTTAAGTTATTAGTATAATAATATTATTGTTTTGACACCATTTTCAAGTAATAATGACATCATAATGCAAGAACACATTCTGAAAGATCAATAAACTTTAAATTCTAGTCAACATTTAACACTGGAACTAAAAGACATGTTAAATATCCAAAACAAATAAACAAAACAACAGAAACAACAAATAAAATTAATTATAAAGTCTGTGTAAACAGAATTGTCCTTCAAAAACACGGCTAATTGAGATCAAAGCACCAAACCGAAGACTTTAGTCATCCAGTTTTTGGTAGGAAGATAGAAAAGAGAAAAAGAATAAATAATGCAAATGGAAACTATTGTTTAATGTATCATGTGATTCATTGATTTATTGCTTATTGCAACAGGCCTACGTTTCTTTTGCAGCAGCCGATGTTCTTAGTGGTTGCAGATATGAGAAACTTGCTAATAATATGAAACTTTGCATTTCTCAGGCGATTATATGCAGCTTTTTAGTTACATACCCAAGTTTTTCAAACCACAAAGAGCTTCAGATGCAATAAACCAAAATGTTTGAGGGAAACGCCTTTATTTTAAATAAAGGAGCACATTTTAACAGAATGTTGCTTAAAACTTAAAGTTAAGTCATTGTTTCTTTTTGACGATTTGCATCTTGGTGGTAAACCACAACAGAGAAAAGGTATATGAGATTAAGGTTAAAGTCACAGCTGAACGAGATAACAGATATATAACGATACCCACAAGGCTTTGACCAGAGATTTAATCTTCATTGTTATGAGCTGCATGAAAAATGTTACTTAAAATAATGATTTCATGCATCGTTTCAGGTCAATCTGGCCAGGATTTTAACTCAAAGCCTTGCTGAGAACAAGGGTTTTATTTCAACACAGTTTAGTTTTATTTTGTTGTGATTTTTTTTGTTTGGCAAAAAAAAAACTCAGTTCGTTGAAACATTCCAGCGGTGCAACCGTTGGACAGACAGCCCACTGCAGTATAACAACTGAGATCTCTGACTCATTACGAAAGAGCTAAAGATGAATCATAACGGTGCTAATTCTAAAATATTTTAATAGCTTTACCTACATTGCTTTATATCTCTTTTCCATATCGCTTTATCGTATTTATTGCTGATCTTAACTTTTTATTTTAACCATAACCCTGTTTAAGATCCTATTAGGACAATATTGACCCTTTGCAACTACGTCATGATGGGACGTCGGAAATGAGGATCGGGATTATTGAATTGAGCGGCTGAAGTTGTTTTTGCCAGTTTATTCATGACTTCCAGTTGTTCGAGTGAAGCTAATTTCCTAACTCACCAGGTTGGGGTTCATACACGGTGGTAGTTACATAAATTTGAAACGGCTAGCTTAGAAACCGACCCGCACCTCCTCCCTCCTGACGTGTTGATCAAATTACGCACTTTGCCTGAATTCACCCCACATGATTTACATCACCGTGTCATGAACAGCGTTTCCCCTTAAACCGGAGAAGCCTCAAAAACGTACAGAGGACGAGATGCTAACCAGTTTTTTTTTCCGTACATGCTAGGCTACATGACTGTGGAGCATTGTTTCCATGGTTACGGACGGTTAGACGCGCGCCTTCTCCATCACGCAATATTTGATATCTTTCTAATCAAACTCACTTATAAAGTTTATGAACGTTACGTCTTCTTACCTTGTAAAAAGTGTTCAGTCTGCAAATCCGCCATTACACCGAGGGCTGCTACTCGTTATGATTAACAGCTGCCAGTCATTGGCTGCTGTCTGTCACCGTCTTCCCTCATTAAAAGCGAAAATAAAATGACAAGTTTGGGTTTTCATCCTTGTCTTGTTTGTGCAGCCGACCGCGCGGAACCCTGTAGCCATTTTTTTTTTTACTGCGAAATCAACTAAATAAAAGCGATATTAGGCTGCCACATGCGGTTTTTAACAGGCGTTGCCAGGAGCGCATTGGTTGTTTTCGACGGATTTCGACGTCACTTTCGAAGAGAGTGACGTCACGTGCAAAGGGTCAATACCCTACTATTATTTTTGATCTCTTTTGTATGAAATAAACTGTGTTTTCTAGTTTTTACTAATTAATTTTAGTTAAATATTGTTTAGTTTTAATTTAGTTTTTATTAGTTATTGTAGTAGACTTAGTTTTTTCATACTTTAGTTGGTTTGTAGGTATGTGAATCTGTGTACATCCATTGGGTACTGAATACCCCAAAAAAGGTACCATTTTCAAAAAATGAATTCAAATTATTGACTGTGGTGTTTTATCCCAAGTTTTGAGGACGCCATTTTGAAGACTGTCAATCAATAAAGTTTATTTGTACAGCACATTTCAGCAACAAGGCAGTGCAAAGTGTTTTACATCATGAAAACACAAAAATACAGTTAATTCAGAAAACTAAACTAGTAAATATTTTACATTTTGTCAAGTGCCATCAAAATGTTGGTTTTTAGTCTAGATTTAAAGAAACTCAGTGTTTCAGCTGTTTTACAGTTTTCTGGAAGTTTGTTCCAGATTTGCAGTGCATAGAATCCAATAAGCAGGGGTATGGAGTGCCATAACTGCCAACAGTTGATGTAAACTGTTTGCACATCAATTCCAAAGGTTAATAAATAGACTCATAAACATGTCAGTTTTATAAACGCACAATATAGTTCCAGTTAGTTATAGAATTTCCCCATTAATCTTCATTTAATTTAATTTCAGTTTTTATTTTGTTATAGCTTTGGCTGAGAAGGAGTGTTTTCACGGACAGCAGCATGTTCCCGTTGAGTCTTTCCATCTCTGCCGTCTTCCTGCTCTGCCTCCCTCGGTATTCGACTGCAGCCTGCACCGATGGGAAGCCCAGAGAGTGTCAGGAGGCCGAATTTGCTCCTGGATCCAACTTAGCTGGGGAAGGCTTCGACATCACCAAGATGGAGCGTAAATCTGCGTTTGTGCTCGACATGAATCAGTGGAAACGCAAAGACAAGACCTGCACCCTGTGCACTAACCCATTTATGGAGGGCAAAAAGATGAAGCTTCCCCTGCCCGTGCTGGACTGGAGGGCCAAGCAGGCCTGCAGTGCTAAAGTTTCCTCCAAGCTCCACAAATCCAGCGAGTCTCTGGTCAGCTCCAGCACCTCCTCAGTTGAGAACAACTGGAAGACCGAATTAGAAGTTGAAATGAAAGGTAAATCTGGCAGCCTGATGCTGGCTGGGACCAAATCGAAGGTGGCTGAATACTCCATGGAGAAAACAAAGAATGACAAGTTCAGCTTTGCGAGTACCAGCATGTCCTGTGAGTACTACAGGTAAGAAAAACATTCTGCAAAACCATTTATATGTTTTCAGGTCAAACTCAAGTTCCAGAAGCATTTAAAATGCTTCTGAAAAGGGATCAGTTACGCAAAATTTACATTTTGAGCATTTTTATTCTTTAATTTGATTCTCAACAGTGTTAAAAAAAAAAAAAAAAAAAACAGCAATTTTTGGGTAATACGTTAATGTTTATAGTGTCTGAAAAATAAGCCATTTCAAAAACCTCCCAATTCTTAAGTCACATTCCACAGGCACTGGGCCGTTACCTAGCAACCCCAGCAGAGTTCCACCAGTTACCTAGCAACCCAAGCAGAGTTCCACCCAACTGAAGGACCTAAGTTTAAGATAAAGTACTATGCTCCCTTAAACAGGTTAGTATAGGTCTATGGGCGATACAAAACATGTTCAATACATTGTTTGCATAAAATCGTTCTTAGATAATGAGATTTTAGTCTGATCAGTTCAGAGTGAGTTACGTTATGGGCTCTCGTCACTATGCTGCTGGCCACCCCTCCCTTGCCCCCCAAATCAACGTTTACTCTTACACATGAAAATGGCTGCAAACATCCATCCATCCATCCATTTTCTTACACCCTTGTCCCTATTGGGGTCAGGAGGGGTGCTGGTGCTTATCTCCAGCGAGACTGGCTGCAAACAGATGTGCACAAACACTTGTCTTTTCCAGCAACCATTGTACAGCGAATACAGTGGTAAAACCAGCTGACCAAATGTACTGGCGCGCCACTTAGGTTGCTAGGTTACGGACGGAACTCTGCTGGGGTTGCAAGGTAACAGGGCAGCGCCTGCTGATTTGTTTCGTTACATTCCGGACGTTTCTGACCCGGCTGCAACATTTCCATGTACTCCTGCTTGAAGAAACTTGTATCAAACGAATATTTAGAGACCAAACCTTTGAGAAACTCCCAAACCAACCTTGCCAACTTGGGCCAGGTTGGTTTTCTTCCCAAACCAACCTTGTCCAATATGAAAATAATCAAACTAGTAAATATAATATTTGGGTTTCCCAGTGTTTGCAGCAATTATCAAGTTCGTGCAACAACTGGTGGTGAGTGTTTTTCCACTCTGTGGGTGAGTTGTAACCCACTTTTCTCTGCAGAATTACAGCCACATTGGAGGTTAATCACCATTGACCTCAAACATAGTCACACTACAGCATATAAATTGGTTTTTCGCTTGAACTTTATTTAGGCCACTGGGAAACATTTTTTTTCTCGTCGTTCAGAGGTGCTCTTACTGTTGTACTTTGTATCATTGCCTTTAACTTAATTACGGAAATTAAATCATTGTTATATATATATATATATATATTCAGGCTATTTTTGTCTCCTAAAAATGTGCTTGATGATCTGAAACATTTTTTTATATTCACTTTGTTTTAATCTTTTAACAACATAAAACAAAAACTATAGAAGTTTGAGTCGATCTTAAACATTAAATGAGACACAAAAAGCAAAAAACAGAAGAAATCTTTATGGGGAAGACATTTTTCAGAACATTATTATGAATATTAATATAAATTACCAATGAGTGAAAAAGTTTCACTGTTTCAGCTCTGCAAAAATGAATCTTAAATGATGTTGCTTGATTCAAGGTTTTAGCTGAATCTCCTCTTGTTAATTTTTCTACTTTTTATGTTACGCTCTGTTAATTTTAAATAAGATTTTAAAAGTAGAGGAGAAATCATTGAAACTTTGAAATTCTTAGCTGGTCCACAACTGAAGCACAAACTGTTCCTTTGTCTGCTGTTGCACGCTGCTTAGGCCAACTAGACCAACAAGGTTTTATGTTTTTACGTTTACTTTCAGTTTTTACTTGAAAACATTTTGTTGCCTGAGGTTTGGCACCTTCTTTAAAAAAACTGTGGTCATGACAACATGCAACTTGGCGGGAAGTGGGGGACACAGACATTCACACCTTTTACTCAAAAACATCATTAGGCACGCACATTTATTCAGCTTGTATAAAAACAAGTGTTTGATGAAGGTTCTCATTTTTGCTGCTGGAAATAGGCTAAAATAGTTTTCTTCACCACAAAATGGGAAACATTCGATGCAAAAGCTGAGGAAACAGCAAAACTTTTCATTCAGGCAAACATCTGAGATCTAATTCGAACCAATAAGATTTAGCTTTATTCTTCTTTGTTTCATTAAAGAAACAAAGAAGGATTTATTGTTGATCAGGAAAACAAAAGAAAACGATCCACGATAAAATTATTTTGTTTTTAAATGGAGAAATGAAATTATAGTCTTTTAACTTATCTAAACTATATTTAATTCCAAACACATTTTTGTCATATCTGGAATATGGATTCATTTATGCCACAATATAAGGAACATGATGGATACAAAAAAAGTGGAAGCGGAAAAAAACTCTGAAATTTTGAGATTTCAGAAATTTTCTAGAAAAACATTTCTGAGTTCAAAAAGTCTAAATTTTGCAAGAAAAAAACTCTAATGTAGAGATTAATTTAATAAATTTTCTTGAAAAGATGGAAACGTCAAATTTTTGGCTTTTTAGAAAATCTCTACTAATCTAAAAATTTCTCAGTTTTTTCGCGGAAATTTACTCCTTTTATTTCCTATTCAGGGAAATTTTCCATCCATATGAATCAAACCACAAAAGCTTTACCTTTATTTTTACACATTTGCTTGTTTGAAAAGTGAACATTTATGTACATTCAGAGACGTAAACATTATACAAAATCTGCCAGATTTAGACTGAATTTTTCTGTCTAGGTGCATTTTGAGATGATGTTTTCTTTTCTTTGTGCTAATAGTTCATAACTTGTTTGCAACATTAAACTGAGTTTAGTATCTCCTCAGCTAGTGGTGATTTAAAGCTCTTTAGATAGTTTGTTAGGGCTTTTTTGGAAATGTGGATAAAGAAATGCATACATGTTCAAATTAATTTTGTAAAGTTTTGGTTAAATCCCATCAATCGATGGAAAAACAAAACTCTAGGTGAAGATTTCATACCTCCACCTGGCACCAGTTCATCTGATGGAATCCACCAAGACTCATTGTTTTTCTGCTCCTGCAGCTACAGAGTGTCCAGCTCTCCCAAATTGAACAGAGATTTCAGCAAAGCAGTGAAAAAGCTTCCTAAAGTCTACAGCCCAGAATACAAGTCCAGATTTTACACGCTGATTGATGTTTTTGGCACCCATTACATCACCAAGGTGAGTAATAACAAACATTACTGAGGTGAACAGGACACAAAGAGTTGAATGAGCTGAATGGGTTCATAATGCTGTTTCAGGTGAAGCTGGGAGGACAGATCAAGTCTGTGACCAGCATCGCGAATTGCGAAGCGAGTCTGCAGGGTCTGAAAACAGAGGATATCCAAATGTGTCTGGAGGCCGAAGCGTCTGCAAGCGTCAAAGTTAATGTAAAAGCAGAGACAAAGCACTGCCAGACGGCTGCAGACAAACTGGACAGCAAGAAATCCTTCTCCGACACCTTCAGCGACAGGTACAGAACATTTATTATGCCGTTACCTGGGTTCGGCGATTAATCCACAAATCTGATTAATCAAATTTTTGATTTGGAAGGTTTATTTTTCGGAATATAAGAATTTTTTTCCACCAATGCCCTCGGGTTTCCATCATTTAGATCGATGACAGCACGCCCAAAGCCACCATCTTGTTTTACAGCTTCTTTTTATTTTGACTTCTTATTTTGATTATGAGAATTCTGAGAAAAAAAATTTAAATTCAGATTTTAATGTGAAAATTCAGAATTCTGAGATTAAAGTGAAAATTTTGAGAAAGAAAAGTCAGAATTCTAAGAAAAAAATCTCTCAATTTTGAGCAAAAAGTCAGAATTCTTTATTATTATTATAATTATTATTATTATTAGTTGGCCCCAATCTTCTGCTCTTTCTGTCTCCAGGTTCACAGAAATAAAAGGTGGGCACACCACAGACTCGGACCTTCTTTTTTCTTCCAACAAAAACCCAGACGCCTACAAGGAATGGCTCACTTCGATCCCACAGTATCCAGACCTCATTTCGTATTCCCTCTCGTCGCTCCACGAGTTGCTCCCTGAAAACACTCCGGTCAGGAAAAACCTGCGCAAAGCCATCAGCCATTACATTTTGGAGAAAGGCCTGTGGAGGAATTGCAGCGAGCGCTGCCAGGCCGGGATACGGACCGACTCCAGGGACTCCTGCGTCTGCCAGTGCCACAACGAACCGGCGGTGAACTCTGACTGCTGCCCGATCCGGAAGGGAATGGCCCGCATCTTCATAACGGTGCTAAAGGCCGAGGATCTGTGGGGGGACCACAGCAGCGGCACGGACGGCTACGTCAAGGTGTTCGTCGATAAACAGGAGGTTTACCGTTCTTCCATCATTGTAAACAACAACAACCCAAAATGGGCCGCCATCGTTGACCTGGAAACCAAGGACATATCTTCCGGAAGCGTCGTGCGGTTTGAAATTTGGGATGAAGACAACAAATGGGACGACGACCTGCTGGGAGGATGTGACCGACGCCTATCTGCTGGAGTCTTAGAAGATGTGTGCCCTCTCCAACATGGCCGATTCTACTTCAAATGGGAGGTGAAGTGTATTCCGAGTCTGACCGGAAGTTTGTGTACCGAGTATAACAAATCGCGCATGAAGGAAAGCCTGAGGAGCCTGTACGTGTCCCGTCACGCCCACCCGATCCCGAAATCCGTCCTGGTGGAGATGGGAGTGTTTGTGGATGAGGGGAGCTCCCACTGGAACCAGAGCCTGTCTGGGAAAACCTCGGTGTGAGCGGCTTTTATCCACATTTAGCCCAGCAAGTTGGCATTATTTCTAATATAGCGGCCTGTTAGCATGTTAACGATTAAACTGCACAGCAATAAAGTCGGGCTGGGCGATAAATCGACTTGATATATTAATCGAATCTTTGGTTTTTGAAGATTTAATTATTGGAAAATTGAGGGTTTTTTTTCACCTATTCACTCTTTGGTATGACGGAGTGTTAGGGCCATGCCAAGAAAATAATAAAAATAAAATTACAAAAATAAAGTTATAGAATCATGACTTTATTCTCCTTATTTCAACTTTTAACTAATACTATAACTTTATTCTCATTATTTTTTACTTTACTAATTTTTCCGTGTAATTTTAAGACATACCTCTGGTAAAATTACATCTTTATTCTGCTAATATTATGACTGTTCTCATAATTTAAAAAAAAATCTGCCCTAATACTCCATCGTATAACTCACAGAAGAGACGATTGAAATACAAGCCACTTTTTGAAAAGATTTTCTATCAGTTGTAGTTTCTTTTTCAGAAAAGTAAGCAATTAAAAAACAAAAGTCAATTAAAATTAGGAATCAGATCTGGTATGGAAAAAAACAGATTTTATTTTTAAGCCATATCGCCCAGCCCTGCAGTAATGTAACAACCTACCTTTGTGTACTTTTAGGTTTTAGAAATTACACAAAACGCTCTGCTTTATATCTAGATTATGAAATATTACTCTGAAAGCTTATTGTTGTCATATTTATGCAGAATAAAAGCACGTTCTCTGAATTGCTTGTGGTGTTTGAGCTTTGATCTATTTAAAAGAGATGGTGTTCATTTTAAAGTTCACTGTGTTCCCCGGTATAAACACGGAAGTGAAGCTTCCTGTGTGCGGATGAGGTTTCATTATGTCTATTTAAGAGAATGTGTTGAAACATGAAGTCAGATCATATATTGACTCAGAAGGTTTCTCTTTTATTCAACATCACATTACATGATGACTTATTCGACTGAAACAATAAGATCATCAGGCTAATCTTGATTTACAAATCAAACACATTTCTTGCTCTTTGCATCTATTTATGTTCATCGTCTGACACAAACTTTGATGAAGTAAAACAGAACACAAGGTACAGCAGGCTTTGCAAGGTCAAGACAAATAAATGGAGAAATGTAAAAACATACAACAGAAGGAATAAAACTCTGCATTAATGCAGAGGAAATATTATTGAGATGATCCACCTACAGAGGTCTGCATTTTCTTAACCTGGTTCAAGACAGATACAGAATTGAGTCAAGAAAAATGAAAAAAAAACAAAACAAAAAAACACAAATTTTATGTGATATACCAACACAAAATAGTGCAGAAATGTGAAATAGAGGAAAATTATACATGATTTTTATATGCATGGGCATAATGGACGTTTATGCTGTTTAATACGTTGCTAAAATGCGGTAGCACAATTTTCCAAGCCGCATTTAAACGCACCATGAGCACATGCTAACATTGTGTGTGAGAATCATGCTTAGCAAACCAGCGAGAACTAACAATGTTTTTTTTTTTCAAGCAAACTGTATAAATTGAGTAATCCAGCTGCATGCTAATTATGTTAGCTAAGTGATGCTAATATATCATGTTAAGCTAGTTAACAAGAATGCTAATGTTGCTGCCAATGTTACATCCTTTGCTAGTTAGTTAATGCTAGCAATACACCAATTAAAATGACAGCTTTGTCAGTTTAAATACCAATAAAACTGACTGTAATGTGAGAAAATGTTCAAGAAATAAAGATACTATGGTAATGCAGAGTAAATCTTCTTCAACAGGAAGCTATTTGCTTTGTAAACAAATAATCTGTATATTTAATGCTAGTAGTAGGATCCCAGAAAGTCAGTTGCAAGGTTTTATCATACTAACCTTTGTAACCGTTACCAAGGCCAGCATTCAGTCCATCATATTTACCAGTCTGTTCCACTGTGAAAATAAAACGCCCCAGTTTAAAGTCTTTCAAAGGCAAATTGAAATCTGAAAACAGTTTAATCCAGAACACCAAATAAAAAACAACAAAAAAAATTCTCTCACTGTCTGGAGTTAAATACAACCAAATTTCTCTTGTTTTAGGTCTTCATTCACAGTGGGAAGAAAATCCAGAAATTTTACTAAAGTAAAAGTAGCGATACTTCATAATAGAGTTAATCAAGTAAGTACAGAGTAGTAAAAATACTCCTAAAAGTAATTTTTTTCCAAAACAATTACTGAAGTAACTGTAACTCTGAGAGAGAATATGTTAAACTCTATAAGCTGGAAAGCTGTAATGCCTCCATAACAAGTTTCATTTTCAAATAAAATGTTATTTTAAGCCTCATTGTTTTGCTATCAACCGAGTTCTGAATGTTTGAGTCAACAGAACCACTAAAAACCAACTCATAAGGAGAAACGAGAAGCTCATTTTCACGGCTGCTGAAATCACAATGTGTGGAAGTTGATCAGCTTAGAGGAAGTATCTGATTTTTACTGACTTACCCAGAGCATCCTGGGAGGCTCCGAGCGCTGCCCCGAAACCTTAACAAGGAAACGCAACCAAATGTCACCAAGCTATCAACCAGATGTCACATTTCAGACAACAAACATGAATCAAGATTAAGGATCAAAATTAAGTTTTTGCTAAAACTCACCTGTTTGTTGGGTCCCAAATCCTGCAGCAGCACCTGAACCAGAAAGAAAATGATTAAAATTAGCTAAATACCATCATATAAATGAAGAAGTTATCGTAGTTTTTTCCTTTTTTGCTACATGTTTTTAAATGTTTGTGTCATAACCTCAGTGGTTGTACATCTGGTTTCAGAAAACCTAACTAACACCCTAGAAAGACGGCCTTTTTTCCATTGTGCGCAGTTTCACGCACGCTCTCACCGTATTTGCTGGCGGTTTTGGCGCTTTCAGCTGCAAGGCCGAGCTGCTGAGCTGCATACGGGTATCCGCCGTCGCCTGAAGGAAATAAAGCGACATTAGGCAAGACTGAGAGCTGCGAGTGTGAAGAACAGAGAGGATGTCATGAAAAAAAAAGAGGTTTTGTTTCGCACAAACAAAAAGCGTGACATTTAACTTGAGATAGTGACATTCTCTCTGTTAAAAAGAAGAAAATGAAAGTTTAAGACAAATAATTATTCATTTTCTACATCTGTGTTTCAAAAATTTTAAATGTTGCCAAGTGTTTTTGTCTGGTTTCTAGTGTAAATATCTAAATCAGACAAAATTAACCTGCAAGTAACTTTCAGCACAATATAGAGGTTGATTTAAGTCAATAATTTCTTAATATTTATAAAAAAGTATTAGTTTTAAGTTAAATAATCTGCAAATGGAACATTTTAAATGGGTAGTATTATGTGATTTCAGGATTTTTATAGAACAATCAAGTAACTATGTTACCTTCAGTTAAAAAAATACGACTTAAAAAGAAATCTAACTTCGTAATTTAACACCTTGAAATTGGGCCTCTGTCTCTTTAAGGAACTTCTTCTCTTTCTGAAACTCCGCCTTCAGAAAGTCATCACAGCCCTCCATTAACCCATTAGCAAAGTTTTTACCAGCGTTTTATTGAGAAGTAGCTCATATAATGATGAGCCCCACTGGGTGTTTGCTAATTGCTGCTGTCTAGTCTGAAGGAGCTGAGTGGGGGAAGTGCTGTTCTGTGAGGTGGAGGCTTGGAAGCTGCAGCTCGGAGGAGGAGCTGCGCCTTGAAGGCGGAGCTAGGTCCACCCAGTCGTTTTGCTCAGCTGAATGGATGAAGATTAAATGATTTCTCAACCTTGAAAGAATCAAAGCAAAACTCCTGGTATGTTTTTGATGATGGAATAACATTATAATATGATGAAAATGCTAAAAAAAAAAAAAGCTGATTTTACATAATACTGCCCCTTTAACTTATAATATGGAGGAAAGGTCATGTTGTGTCACTTATATCTTCTACATTCTTATCAATTTTAAGGAATTATTGACTTAAATCAAGCCCCCATATCTTAGTGGAAACTTACTTGTACTTTAGTTTTGTCTTATTTCAAGTGTAGCAGGGCATTTGCACTAGAAACTAGACCAAAAATCCTTGGTAGTATTTAGTGCTTTTGCTGTGGTGAGTTGCACAGGAAGCTCCTACCTTCCAGTCCAGCAGGGATCACTGGAGCGTTACCATAAGGAACCTGAGCAGCTCCTCCTGAAAAGAAAACAACACCCGACTCAGGTGTCTCACAGCATTTCTTATCCTGTTGCCTACATGTTGCTTCAGATCCTGGTGTGAGACATGCTTGACTTCTGAGTCACGCCCTGCAGCGCAGCGTTTACTCATCGTGCGACGGGAGGACGAGGTCGTTTCTGCAGCACTCACCATATTTACCACCAACTGATTCCAGCCCCGTACCAAGTCCTCCTGCAGACAGATTAACAACGGTTTAGTGGAAATGCGTTATGGTGCCGGGTGTTTTTAGCTATTTTCTGACGCATTGAAATGTAAACTCAGGGAGCAGAGGAGTAACTTTATTCTGCTTTTAATATTTGTAGCAGAAGTAACGTTTACTAAAAACACCCCTGCCTCATTTAAATGGGGTTGTTAGCAGTATCTATGAGCAGTTAGCGTCTCACTGCTGAATCATTTAGTAACTTTGAAGTTTAGGCTATTTTAGAAGCGCTTTTAATAACTGACAATTTGAAGTATTTATTTCTAAACTACTGTCATACTTCCTTCTTTACCAAGTCTACGCTCTCAGTAAAGACATTTTCAATTTAAATATTTAAAAAGGGGAAACAAGTTATTTTGTAAACATACATGGATTCTTTTACAAAAGAGGAAGACAAGGCTGAATTAGTGCATATATGCATGGTGTCACTCTGGCCGCTCAGACTGTTAGAGGGGACCAAAGATGCAAAATTCACATTTTGCGCGTTTTCGTACTTCTATTTGGGTCTCCACTGCCTCTAAAAACAGCCCAGGTGCTTAAAAATACCCAGCTGTTTTATTGACAAGTCACAATCGATGGCCACTGCGCCGTTACCTCGCAACCCCAGCCGAGCCCAACGTGTTACCTAGCAACTCCAGTGGAGCTCCAGCATGTTTGGTCAGCTGGCTTTCCAGCAGCTGTACAATGACTGCCGGAAAAGCAAAGTGTTTATGGAATGTAAGTGGACTTACATTCCAGACACCACTTGCTACATTCTTGTTGGTTGTGGAGGACGCTCCACTTCTGCTTTTCAAAGATATACCGTTGTATAATTGTAAGTCCGTTTGCAGTTGTGCGAAGATCAACCCTGATGATCCTCTACAAACCTAACTGTTCAACGCTGTCTGAGCCTGTTCTGTTTAACGAACTTAATTTGACACATGCATATTTAATTTGATCGTAACCAGAAAAGAAGCCACCATCTTCACAGTGGTGTTTTTCAGTTTTACCATCTGTTGATGTTGTTTTTTTTTGAGATGAGACCGTGATAAATCTGGGTATTAATGCTTGTCGCTGTGAAATAAACAAGATTTAGTGCAAATATGCATGATGTCAAACATCAGAGAGACAGAAACTGTGTCCAAGCTGTGTTAGCAAACGGCGCTAACCTGAAGGTAAACGTCTAAAGAGTTTGTGTCCAGGATGTGTGCGGTCTGCAGAGATATTAGCTGCCCCTTCAGAACGCTGGACCTGTAAAAGTCCTTGATGGAGAGAAGATCAACCCTAAAGAACAAACACGTCTCTCTGCAGACTTATTTTTTCTGTTGCAATGCTTTAAATTTGTGGTGATTCTCATTTTTACTATCTGGAGTCGTCGTTTAAAATCGTGGTGAATGTGGGTCATGAGTTAGAGTAGCTTCACAGTTAGCAGAACTGAGCGGACTAAAATCTCATCATTTATTTATTTTGTGCTAAAAAAATTAATGAACAAGTTTTGTACAGACCATTTGACCAATCCTAACCTGTTCAATGAAACATAACAGGTCACCTTTGAATCTTTGGCGTCTTGAATCTCATTGTTTCCAGTTCCCCTATCAACAATGAACCACTTTTCTCAGTGAACATATTCAGTCTGATTAGCTTCTGTTGCTAATCCCAAATATCAAGCGTAGCTGGTTTTATGATTTGCTTGTTTGTTTTAGACTTTTGGAACCAAGTGTTCACAGTTAGCTACGTGTTAGCTTGATGATTCATGGATTTTTGGATCAGTGATCAGGCTAATAATTTATTCTCTGCTTCTTACTCATTCCAAAGGCTAGAACAAAATTTTACATGAATGTGGCCATATTAGATATTTACATCGGGTTTGAACAGAAACTTCCAGCTGAGTGGGTTTATTTCTCTGAGTTGGAAGTAAGGTCACAATATATTGCAAATATATCTTCATCATAATATTGGTGCATTGAATATTCATATCACAAAGTACTGCTTAGCGTTCAAAAAATGTAGTGTAGTCTAAGAACTTCAAATGTTACATTTTGAATGTAAATGTAACATTCGAAGAGACGCATTTCAAGTACAAAAAAAACTGCTTTTTGGAGATAGTGACTGCAAATACCTACTTAGCACAACCCCCTCTTGGAACTAAAATATAAAATGTGTATTGGCTCAAAAAAGCTAATAATAATTATGTACCATCAATTTCATGGTGGGTCGGTTCTTACCATATCCACCCTGGACCGGTCCGGCGTAGCCTCCTGTACCGAGAGCTGAAACATCCGGAAAAGAAAGAATGTCAGTCAAGAAATAATTATTAGAAGCAAAATTTTAGTAAACCTGAGAGCAAGAAACCAGAAACCAAACTGGAAAAAACACAAAGTCTTGAAATAAGACAAAACTAACATAAAAGAAGCTTTTCATTAACACATAGAGACGCTTGTTTCAAGTAAATAAACCTTTAATATCAGTAAAAAACTAGTTCCACTGCCAGATTATTTCACTCTTAACAAAATATTGTTCATATGTTATAAGTGAAATAATCTGCCAATAGAACTAGTACTTTTTCATCAATATTTATGAATTATTGATTCAAAGCTCCTATTTCTCACTGAAAAGTTATTTTCCAGGTAGTTTTGTCTTATTTCACGACCAACCTTACTGGGTAAGATTGTGTGTTTTTACAGTGTACCAGAATAAACCCGCCAGCTTCACAATAGCTACACCCAGTGGCTATGTTAACCACACTAGCCATAAGCAGACAGCCTATTATTATTTTTAAAGCTGTCATTCATACGCTGCAGGTTAAGCGTCCAGCTGTTAGTGTCATCATCACCTGTTGGAGGTTTTCAACAGGTTATTGTTACCTTCAATCTTTCCTGATTTGCTCTCAGCACCATCAGCTAAGTCTGCAGGGTAACCAAGCCCTGAAACATAGCTCTAATTAGCACTAATTAGCTAACTAATTAGCTAATCGTTAACTAAACCAAGTTTTACCTTTTTTTTTCTCACCCATATGTGGATTTACTCACCCGCTCCGTAATTATCACCGTATCCGTTTCCATAACCTGTTGGGAGACGAAGAGGAAAGAAGGTTTTATGCCAAAACTTTCACCAGTATCTCTGTTCACAATCAAAACAAAAGCTTTCAAAGCAAAATGTAGGTGTGTTTTAATTGGACGTCAGTTTGGAAAGTGAGAATTTTAATGCAATTAAATGTTGGTAAAACTTCAGTTCGTCAGCATCTGTACTGCTGTGTTGGCACTTACCGAAGCCGTTACCCGCCATGGCACCAAGATATCCCGTCACTCCATCACCGTATCCTGACACAGCGGATTAAAAACATAATGTACAGGATGCAACATGGGTACGGAGTCCCATTAGTGCCAAAAATATGCTTTTACGCCTATGTGAGGAGGTTCTTTTCTAAAATATGTTATGTGAAAAAGAAATTAATTACAGGAACAAAACTAAATAATACATTTATATATAGATTTAATTTTGTGGATGTATTTAATAGTTCTGTAAAATTTGACTCAAATTTTGAAGTTTTGTTTCTTTTTTTTTTTAGAAAGTAAAACTAATAGTTTTTCTCTGTTTTTATTTAAATCCAGTGTTAATTATGTGGTTGGTATATTTCTTCTAAATTTGTCTTATTCATAAATATTAGACAGCGACGTTTGGAATTTTGAGCGGAACAGATTTTTTTTTAATCACACAAAGAAGCAAACTAAGTGTTTTCAGCTGTATTCAAATGAAGAGATGTCATCTTAAGTCTTGACATAGAAAAGTGTAGAACATAAATTTTCATTTACACACTGCAAAAACACAAAATCTTACCAAGTAATATCTTATTGACTAAAAACAAGGTCCTATATTTTCTGAAATGTTACTTTCAAGTTTTGTCTTATTTGAAGTGTACTGAGGTATTTGCGTTAGAATCTAGACCAACATTATTTGGTCAGATTCTGTTTTTTGCAGTGCAGTATGTAAGCACACTACATATGCGGCTTACATAGACACAACAACATTTTTGGCACTAACAGAACCCCATAATGAAAGCTTATTTTGGTTTGTAAACCAGACTGGCTTCAAATCCACATGAAAGGACGATAAGTTTTCACTTTCAGAAGCATTAAAGTTCACCACAAAAAAAAAAAATCACAAGATGGCTGAAGAGACAAAACTCTTTGGTTTGGTTTGCAGGCAAATAACGAGTTTACAAGGCAAATTAGGAGCAGCATCGGATTTTCTGCTGCCTCACCTTCAGTCCTCACCTGACATCAGGTTCAAACTGCATATACTTTTATTTATTTATCTATTTTCTTTCTCTTTTTCACTTGTACCCAGAATATCGGTGACACCGGGTTAATCAGGGAATATTAGACAAAAGAAAAATAATAATGCAAATTAGAAAATAACTGCCAAGGTTAAAAGATCCACATATGTAAAACAATTTCATTGTTTTTGTTATGACACCAATTGTTATGGTTTGTGTTTTGTTTTAAATGTGTCAATTTTAATGTATACCTCCTTGTTTGTTTGTTTATTTTATTTTTGTTACTGTTATTCATTGTATTATCTGGCTATATATTTTGGAGATCAATACCCCTTCATGCTTTTTGTTAGTCTGGGATGTTTGTTGTACAAACACTAACTGGTGAATTAAAATAAAAAATGAAGAAAAAAGGTGTTTCAAAAACCGTTTGACTCATAAATAATAATATTTTATACTAATTGATCTCTAAATAAGAGATTTTAACAGTTGCATTGGTTTTGAAACGCTTTGTTAAAAAATAAGTAAAAATACAGTGAAGAAGGTAAAAGGAAAAGACTTTGCAATATCAAAATAAAGCCTAGAGACGGAATACCAGATGTTAAGAAAACATCTGGAGGAATTAAAGCATCTTATATAGAGAGTTCTGCACAATAATTTTGATTTATTTACGTTATGTTCTACATTTTCACACAATTCGGTGGATCTGGTCAAGCAGCATAAACAGTTCATATCCAGGTTTGAAGGAAAATGCTAACTGCTCCTTTAAGTTTACAGGAAAAAACAATAAAACATTATAATTTAAAAGATGTAAGAATGATTGCACACACTCACCGTTTGATTTCCCTGCAGCGCCTTGTGGATACGCGCCCTGTCCGAGCGCAGCAGCAGCTGGGATGTGAGGTTCAGAAAAAGAGAAAAATGTACAAGTTAACAATCAAAATTAAAACTCATCCTGGAATCGGAATTAAACACATCGAAAGACTAACCACTAAGTTTTCCAGCAGCACCTCCCAGATAAGCGCCCTGTCCTAAACCTGTGAGAAAAACACAAGAAATATTTGTCACCAGTTACTAAAACTGCTGAAGAGGAGAGAAACTTCCTGTGAGGAAGGCCAGACGTCACCTGCTCCGTAACCTGCAGCGCCCAGATAGTTTCCTGCTCCTCCGATGTAACCTGCAGACAAACCAAGAAAAGAAAGAAAAAACTCAGTTTGTGCTGTTAGTTCACCTGGAGGACTGGAGTCGGTCTGGAGCTTCTCTAAACAGAGGGAGAAATGCGACAGAAAACATAAACTGTCTGCAAGTTTGTTTGGAAGAAAAACGTGTTATTTGCAGTTTCTGCGCCAGGTGGAAACTTTTCCTGGAATAAATCCAGAGAATCCAGAAACTGAAATGTGAGAAATACATAAAACAAACAATCATTTGGAAGACAAACAGACAAAACAGGCCCACAGATCCTACGCCATATTTAACAGTAGGCGTAACTTGCTTTGTTTTTTTTGTGTCTTTTAGCCACAGATTCACGTGGAAGTGTTTGCTGATGAAAATTTCAACCTTAGTCTCATCTGATGAAATCAGGTTTTCGTTTAAAGTCCCAGTAGCATTTAGCAAATTCCACTTTTACTTTCATAATGGTAGGAAAAATCTTTTGGTCTTGTTGTTCTTTCAACCAAATACAACAGAGTTTTAGGGCCATGCTGACAGGAAATAGAAGACAGAAGCTTTACCAAAGGTAAAAAAAACCCATAAATTTTATTCTCCTTGAGGCTTAGAAACTTTATCTCCATCCATGATGAAGACAGTTTTTTCAGATAGTAATGTCTGTATTTTTCATCATCAAAACAAGGTAATTGGAAAGTTATTTACAAAACATTACAAAGAAAAAAGGCAGATATAAGCAAAAAAGAAGAAGAGGACTGAGAACAGAACCCTGAGGGACGCCATATTGTAATGTTTGTGCTGCTGAAGGGAAAAGAATATTAAATACACCGGAGTATTGGTATATATTAAAAATAAGATAATAGGATTGTCATATGAGGATGAATAGGATCTACGGAAACATAAAAATGGTGAAAAAGACGAAGCTTTTCTCTTACTTGCCGCCTGCGTATTCCTCTCAGCCTGCTCTGGCAAACGAAGAGGTTTTGACTTTCTGTTTACATGTCCAGCTTCAGAAAGGAGTCTGGCATCTTCTTGAGTAAAACCGCCAACTTCCTGCTCCTCTCTGTTTAAGGTGATGCCCAAACTTTGGGTCCTGACAGGACGGTGGCGCTGGGATCCGCCTCTGACCCTGATTTTGTCTGGAGCCAGACGTCTCTGGAGGTCCTGACTGTTTTCTGGTGCAGTTAAAGGATTGATGCCTGCTTGATGCTGCATGGTGGAGAAAACATCGCTTCTGCCATCTTGACCTTGTGCAGGAAGATTTTTACACCCGAAGCGTTTCCCAGCTTTACCCTCTGAGGGATTAATGCCCAACATTTCTGGCAAACTAGCAGGAGCTCCACAGTTTTTAGCATCTTGATTTGCCGTTTCTCTGGGATTGTGAAGTCCAGAATTGAAGGAATCCAGACTTTTGATGTCTTGATCAACAGGAAGTTGTCTGTTTATACCAGCGCCTGCTAGCATGGCCTCATGACCTCCAGGTTCATATTTTCCACCAAGAATTTTATTCTGTTTATCAAGAGGAAATGAAGGTCTGAGATTTGAGGACGAGATGCTCGGATTGAGTCGCTTGACTTCGATTCTTGCGTGGATTCTGGGAACAGTCGGACCGAATACGTTGCTTCTCCTCAGCGATTGTTCTCGCTCTCCAAGCATTTCATCTACAGCTCTGCTCTTTTCTCTTTTAAGATCCTGAGCTGCTTGAGCCAGACTCGCCCCTTCAGGTCCACCCAAATCTGCCGCAGACACACCTGGCAGAGAAATATCATCATGCACTCACAACTTCCTGTTTGGACAGTCGGCGCGTTTCCTGCAGAGGAAGACACACTGACCGTCCTGGTATTTGAACAAGAACTGATTTTTTATGCTAATCGGTGAAGCTAAACTCCTCCTTCAGACAACAATCAGTGCTTTTGTGGTATGAAGTTAGTGTAGTTGGAAAATCCAGTTTTCTTTTGATTTTTAGGAAATTGTGAATAAAGAGAAGAAGAAAACTTTAAGAGTGCAGGATTATAACCCAACCTGAGCCGAGAAAAAGACAACTTGTGACTCTGACAGACAACTCATTCACAAAGCCCAACAAACTGCATAATGACAACGCGTTTTATTCATTTATATACTTCGTTATAATGAATAAACTTCTTAGGAACTATTTATTTTAACTTTTAAAAAAAATACATGAAGAAATGGACGAACGGATGGAGTCCAACAATACTTCTGAGAAAACAAAGATTCCTGTTTGAAAGGGATTTTTATTAGACAAAAGCGTAAAGTGAAGTTTAATGTATTTAAACTTTAATGTATTTATGTTTTGCAATTGTAATGAGGCCACAAATAATTATAGCTAATCAAAGGAAATTCACTGTTATGGTCCACAGCTGTCAGTGTTTTGGTTTTCTTTTATGTTCCTCTTTAATTACTTCTGGGTTTATTATTGTTGGAAAAGGTCTCGTCATATTTAGTTATTATTACCAGTAAGGTTTTGCCGTATCGGTTTGTCATTACAGTCATTAAAGTTTTGCCATATTTCTTCATTGTTATTGTCTCTAAAGTTTTGCCATATCGGTTTCTTATTATTACCATTAAGGTTTTGCCATATTTCTTCATTGTTATTGTCTCTAAGGTTTTGCCGTATCGGTTTGTTATTGTCATTAAGGTTTTGCTATATTTCTTCACTGTTATTGTCTCTAAGGTTTTGCTTGTATCGGTTTCTTATTATTACCATTAAGGTATTGCCATATTTCTTCAACGTTATTGAAACCGATTTTGCCGTATCGGTTTTTTATTATTACCATTAAAGTTTTGCCATACTGGTCAGGAACAGCTATTGAAGAGGGAAGATACACAAAAGGAATCTGAATTACACGCACAAAATAGTAGTCCGTCTTAAGAGCATTAAATCCAACTGTACAAGGAAAAGAATACAAGAATAAACCAAGAAATTTAACACAATATGGCAAAACCTTAATGGCAATAACAACTTAATATAGCAAGTTGTTAACAAAGTTAGACCTTTTCTAACCGTAATAAATCCAGAGTTAATTAGAGAGGAACACAAAAGAAACCCAAAACATTAAAACAACATTTCTCAGATTCCATACAAAATACAATCAGTTTGGCAGAAGATAACAAAATACAAGTATTTTACACAAAATTACCAAAAAGCATAAGTTTTCTAACCCCACATGTCTGTTTTAAGCTGCAGCATCCACACATTCATCAATGCCAATGCAAACATGCAGAAGACATTCAAACATGTTCAAACAGCAGCAATCTGCGGTCAGGTTATGGCAAATAGATGTGATTTTCTTTTCAAATAAAAGCAGCAATTCAGTTTGAGGAAATAACAGAACGATAAATTTATGTGTAAGTGATGCATAAAGATAAAACAAAGAAATATTGAGACTCTTTTATCTCCTAATTGATAGAATACCTCAGTAAAACTTTAAATCAAAGCAGATATGACAGATGTCTGTGTTTACACCTACATTAGTTATACTGACTGTATGCATTGGTAACGGAAGTGAAGCATTAGCTGCAGAAAACCACAAGGAAAAATGCTACAATTTCAAGAATCGGGGGTAAAAATAGAAGGTATTGGAAATTTTGTTTGTTTGTATTAAAAAAGGCCATAAATTACAAAGCAGGTGCAGAGGATGAGGGTTCAGTACTAACCTGGTCGTACTCCTGGGTACCCCATCCCAGGGAAAGCTCCATATCCTGGCAAAGAAGACAAACCAATATTTCACACTTAGATAAGGCAAGCTGTTTTGCCAAATAATTGTGGAAGAAGCAAAGTATTTATTTACCTGGAAGTTGGCCGAGGCCTGCACCATAGACTGGAAAGTCACAAGAAAGAAAAAGTTGAAATCTGATTTAAAAGATGGATAAAATATTTCCTGACTGAACTCTGTGACGTTAGACACAAAGACTAAATGTTTTTTTTTGCTTTGGTAAAATGCAACAGAGATTAAATAGAGACATAAAAGCAGTAGCACAGGTTTCAGTGGTTTTACATCTTTCATAAACAGTTTCCCGTCAAGCTCTTCAGGAATTAAAAAAAACAGCAACCACCAAAGAATATCAAAATTTAACCATTATGTGGGGGAGAGTTCGAATCAAATGTGTCAAACTTAAGGTGTGGGAGGCAAATCCAGCCCATAGCTTATTATGTGACCCAAAACAGAACCTTCAAGATAACAATCATATGATCAAATATAATTTTATCAATCAAATCAAAGCAGTTTTTATCTGTAACCTCCAGTTTTTTTCAAAAATTCACGTAAAGTCAACAGATCCCTGCATTTTTTTTTAAGTAATGCAGCAGTAGCTGCATTTCCATTGACCATATAACTGCACAATTTGATTTTTTGAAAATAGATTTTGTTAATGGAAACACCCCAATTTAAAAAAAATTTAAAAATTCCTTGTTTTTCAATAAAAATTTTGGATGCTAGGATGAGATGTTTTTAAGGAAGTAATTAGTTTATCTCACAAAACTGCAATGGAATCACTTTTTTCACATCACATGAACCACATGATCAACAACCGGATGTTACTACTGGCAGAAACCATGAAGAAGACGATGACAGGAAGTAGTTTTGAGGATGATGGCACTGAATGGTTTTTAACGAGTTATTGCATGAACAAACTTATTTTCGTGTGATTTTTTTTTTTTATTTAACAGAAACACGATTCCAAAATTGTATTGTTTCGACTTTAGCGGAATACTGACAAAGTTATGAGCACATTTGTAATGGAAGCACAACTATTTTTCATTTATCAAAAAACATCAGGTTTAAGTGACGCCAACTCCCATCTGCAGGTGGCAGTGTTTCTTACTTCTACTACACTGCTAACTTAAGATTTTCAAGTTTTTTCAAGTTTTTATGTTATAGTCTGTCATCAATGTGACTAGTAACAAAATGTCAAATTTTCTATTTCTAAATTAGCACCAGAAAATCAGTGATTGGAAAAAAAAAATCACAAAAACAACAACAACAAGAAAAGACATGGAATCCTGGAGGGACTGAACAATCAGAAAAAATATTTGATATTATTTAATTTTAAGAACCTATTGCATGCAGAGACAGCTATTGATAATTTAAAAGTTAATGGTTTTTATGATCTTTATTTGGCCCAAAATAAAAATAAGTTAATCACTCCCGGTGTAGAACTTCGTTTCTGCTGATCTTACCACGTTTTCCAGCCTGACCCAGACCCAGTCCCAGTCCGTTTGTAAGCCCAGCGCCCAGTCCCATTCCTGTTCCTAGACTGGCGCCTGAAATCACAGGAGTGAGGCATAAATGGAGGCAAAAGGGGGAATTTGTGAAAAAGTTGGAGAATCACCTACCGTATCCCGCCGGGGTTCCATATCCACTGGGCTTCAGGCCTCCTCTTCCTCCCAGTCCGAGAGATCTGTATCCTCCTGGAGGCCAGTAGAAACTAAAGTTTGTGCTAGTTCACAGCCATTTGGTTCAGTAATTTGACTCAAATAGAGAAAAATCATAATATGACTTTTTATTTTGCTTGGACATCAACTTGACCTTATGTAAAATTCCCATTTTGAACTTCCATTCGGCTCTCAACTGCCTCTAAAAACAGCCTACGTGCTTAAAAAAACAACACCCAGTCGCCTTTTGGCAATAAGTTGATGTTTTTCTGGGTCTGAAAAATGAGCCGTTCCAAAAACTACCAGAATGTTGAGTCCCATTCCACGGGCACTGCACCGTTACTTAGCAACCACAGCCAAGCCCCGCCCCGTTACCTAGCAACCCAAACGGAATTCGCTGGTTTTGCAGCTTAATGCAGCTGTAAAATGTAAAATGTAAAACAGCGGGCAGCAGCAGCTAATTTGGATTTAAAGTGGCAGTACCCCATAAATTTGCTAATTCTGAAAGTAGCTTATAAAAAACAGAACCGTCCAGACTAAAATATCATTATCTAAGGACGATTTTGTCCCAAAAAATATGTAATGAACGTGTTTTGTTTCACTCATAGACTAATCCGACCCTGTTCAAGAAACCTTTAAAATGAATTATTTTGCATCAGTTGACGTCTATCAACTGATGCTATAATTATTAATACAAATTTGATCTTAACTTACCGACACCAAGATGAGCCGCAGGATAACGTCCAACTGAGATAAAAAAATATACAAATAAATACACAAAAATGCCTCTTTTTAAAGTTATTAGTTCACATAGAGGGGTTTTAATTTGAAAATAAATAACATACGCCCAGTCTTCATTGCTTTTGTGCCATATCGGTTCCCTACTGCTCCCAGGGCTCCAGTAACTGGAAAGAAAAGAAGACTGACTTTTTATTTGCGTTTTTATTTTATTTTTGTAAACAGATTTTTGGCACAAATGTTTGCAAAATCAAACTGCCTCAACTAGTATTTGAAAAAAAAAATGCTGCGATACTCATTCTACACCAGTAGGCGGCGATATTGTCGATATTATAGCATACAATTTTAAAGAAAGAACTTTTTTTTTTCCATAAAAAATGCAAATTCTCCAATAAATAAATAAAAATAAAGAACTGTAACTTATATTGGAAAGTATTTGTTTGGGTGGAAGAAGGAGGTTAAAACTGAGCAGAAAATGTAATTTATAAATGTTTGTCCAAATGTTTAGAGTTTTGTTGTGTTTTTATGTTTTCGTTTGTTTTTATACACGGAAAAGTAGATGAACATACTCGAATAAATTGAATAAATGCAGCTTTTATGCTTTAACTTTAAGAGATTTAATTGTGAATAGATGAAAGGACGTAAAGGCTGACCTCCAGGTTTTACTCCAACACCAACACCTGAAACAGAAATGAGACATTTGTCTAAATTACAAGTTCTTTTGATGTTCTGTGTAAGTTTCTTTTTCTCTTAATTACAAGGAATAAATAAAACATTTCAGGAATTGTCGTACCTCGGACTGGCAGCGCTCTCCCAAAGGCAACATTTTGAGGATTAACTCCTGGAATATTAAGAATGCATGAATACATAATAACAGAAAAAACTTTGCAAACTTTCTATTAAATCACAACAAACAATAAAACAACCAATATGCATATTACTGTGGAAAGATTAACACACTGTGTACAGAAACCTGCATGTATTATAAAAATGAGATTAAGAAAAGACGGAGGATAAAATGGGGCGACTTCGGGGAGCCTTGAAGTTTTTCTCACAATCTGCTGTCAGATTTTTCCTGCCTTTGGTTTGCAGAAAACAGACAATATGAACCAGAGCGGCTGGCCAGCAGTCATGGAGCCACATATTCACAGCTTTGTCTTCATCCTCCTCAGTCTCACAGACATGATATTTAACAGGTAGGTGAGAGAAAGTCACTGAAGACCATTAATCAAGTTTTACCTGAAATTGCGCCGCTTTTTCATCTCTCGTTTCTTCTGCAGCTAATTTCTTGTAGAATATTTAATATTTATCAGAGGTGAGTAGGATGGTACTCAAGTCAGAGTAAAACTACTTCAACATATTTTTACTCAAGTAAAAGCAAAAAGCAGGCATCTAGAAAATTACTCAAGTACTGAATACACTGCAAAAACACAAAGTTTTACCAAGTTTTTTGTCAAGTTTACAATGCAAATATATTCGTATGCTGGAAAAAAACTTAAAAATATTTTTTCTTCAAGATATAGGAGCTTTTTAGCCAATAATTCATTAATATTGATGAATAATTACTAGTTCCACTGACAGATTATTTCGTTTTTAACATAGGAAAAATAATCAGCCAATCGAACTAGTACTTTTTTTAATCAATATAATGGAATTATTGACTTACAACAAGCTCCTATATTGTGCTAAAAAGTTACTTGTACACTTGAAATAATATAAAACTAAGAAATCTCCACTAGAAACTACACAAAAATACTTTGTAAGTTTTTGCAGTGTAACTAATCAAAACATCTGATTTAATATTTAATAATTAAATCATCAGATATACCAAAATACAAAGTTAAGTAGAAATTTTGGTATTTTAAAGACCAAAATGACAATAATTCATATAAGTAGCATAATTGCGAAATAAAATGATTTTTTTTTCCCCGAGTTAATTTGTTTTGTTATAAAAACTCATAAAAGTGTTTGATTAAAACAAGCTTTCTGTTCATTCAGTATGAATGAGTGAAGTCACCCATTCACACTGAGCGATGAGTAACTAAGTAACTTTACTCAAGTAAAAGTAAAAAATACAGAGTAGTAGAAATACTCCTACTAAAATGCATTTAGTTACTCAAGTAAATGTAACAAATTACCAATTTATGTTGCATCTTTTTAATCCAGTCTATGAAAAGTTATGAAAAATACAGAAAGAAAACATTTGAAAACTGTTAATATATATATATATTCTTATGGTTTTCACCAACTTTACTACTAAAGCCAACAAACATCCAAAGTAGTGAGACTATTGGCCTGAAAACAGTTTGAAATGTAATAAAAAGGTTTCGCTGAATTTCAAAATGTCTGTTGTAAGTTTGCATTTCTCACCTCCTTGCAGCGTTTGCTGAGCCAGCCAGAGAACCAGTGAAGTCTGCAGCACAGCGTGGAGCAGCATGATGGAGCCGGCTGGGAGAAAGAGGCAGGAGAACAGACAGAATGCCGCCGCAGAGACGTCCTCACCTCTTATTTATACACCGGGTTTTTCTAGCAACACTCCTACTGCTGCCTGACGCCTCCAGCCGGGCCGTCGTTTCCATAAGCTGAGGATCCATATGCATACACTGCAAAAACACAAAGGTATTTTTGTCTTGTTCATACTGCAAATGTCTTAGTGCACCTAAAGTAAAACAAACTAACTTACGAGTAACTTTTCAGCAAGATATAGGAGCTTATTTTAATACAATAATTGCTCAATATTGATGGAAAAATATTAGTTCCACCGGCAGATTATTTCAAGACATTTTCCCAAGTTGTAACTTAAATAATCTGCCAACAGAACTAGTACTATTTCGTTAATATTAAGGAATTATTAACTTAAATTACGCTCCTGTTTCTAGCTGAAAATGTAAGTTAGTTTTACGAACTAGTACTTTCACTGCAATTTTTTGTTTAGTTTTTACTACAAATATCTGAAATAAGACAAAAAAAATTACAGGTAACTTTTCAGCAAGATATAGGAGCTTTTTTTAAGTAAATAATTCCTAAATATTGATTTAAAAGTACTAGTTGTACTGTAGGATTATTTCACTTATAAGAAGACAATAATCTGAAAGTGGAACCAGCACTTTCTCATCAATATTTAGGAATTGTTTACTTAAAATAAGATCATATAAAGTTACTTAACATGCGATCCAAAGAGCCATTTTTGTCTTCAGCCCACCAATAAAAACTAATTCAGATTACTAAGGGAAACTGTAATTTTTCAAGAGCCACCGATTTATTTATATTTCTAAGCTTTAGAAATAAAAACAAAACTTTTGAGAATATAGGACAAATACATTTTCTTCAATGTGATAATAAAGATTATTTTCCAAACAAATGACAAAAAATAGATATAAATATGCATTACTGGTACATTTTGTCACTCTGTTGTGAAAATTAAATACATTTTTCCATGAATAAATGGAAAAACTGCCTAAATCTGCATTTGTTATTGTATCTGCAGGTAAAAGCATAACAACACACACCCAGTACTTAGAAACTACAGCCACCGGGGAAAAAATAAAATCCACTAATACTTGATGTTGACTCTAAAACTGCATAAAATAACAACTAAGACACTAAATATGCCTCAACATGCATTAATACAAGTAGCGCCTGTGCAGAAGCTAACATCAAACCAAACAAACCGAAATGGTTGTGAAAACTGGACTGAAATTGAGTGAAAGTCGCCAAGACTGAATAAAAAAAAACAAATTCTGGCTCTTAAATCGGTCAGTTAGAAACATGACTTTTGCAAAATTTGACTTCATTTTTGATATTTTTTATATTTTCTTCTCATAATTTTGTCTTTAATCTCTTAAAAAATTTCGAAACTTATAATGCAACTGACTTTATTTCTCCATCGCTGATTTTGTCCAGCACTACAAATCTCCAACGGTGAAATACAATTGTGCTACAATTTCTATGAATAGGCCTTCGTAAAAGGTGAAAGGTCACCGAGGAGATACAAGATTTATCTGAGATATTTTATAGTTTTTTTTTTTTTCAAAAAACAAACTCATTTTGACACAAATTAACATTTTTTTTATGTTATTTTAGCTGCTTCTTCTTGTCCTGTTTTAATACTTTTACCTGTTTTTCTGGTTCTGCTTCATCTTCACACCAGTTAGAATGAAAAACTACATAAACAAGACTCTCTTGAAGTCGTTTAAATATTTAGGTAAGAAATTAAATGGGAAGAAAGTGACATCATATATTATATTTGTGTGCTCAGCTTAGGAAGCAATTAGACAGAAAAACATGATGTAATGAATGTTTATAGGAAGGAAACGGGCCTCATTAAAAAGCAATTTGACACAGTTTCCTTTGGAAAAAATGGGCTCACAACATAAAAAAGTGCATCAGACAAAAAGCACAGTTCAAAATCACAAAAACTTACCAAATAGTTATGATTTATTTTAAGAGCAAATATGTTAGTTTACTTGAAATAAGTCAAAACTAACTCAAAAGTAACTTTTCATGAAGATAATTAGCTTGTTTGAGTCAATAATTCCTTAATATTGATGAAAAATTTGTAACCAGATATTTTTCCCATTTTATATGTGACATAACCAGCCAATGGAACTAGTAATTTTTAATCAATATTAAGCAAATATTGACTTAAAAAAAGCTATTTATGTAGCTGAAAAGTTAGTTTTATTTCAAGTGTATTAAGACATTTGCACTAGAAACTCAACAAAAATACGTGGTAGGACTTTGTGTTTTTGCAGTGCAGTATAGACGGCCTTTATGATCCTCTTCATGTTATGCTGCGGTGGGTCCTGTCAGCCATTTCTTAACGTAAAGTTTATGTCTTAAATTTGTGCACAGCAGCACTGAATGCAAACTACAGAGCCACATATTATGATTTACCGCCGAGGGAAGACAGTTGGAAAACGTTCGTCACATGTGCGGACCACCGCATCGTCTTCCCTGGTGGTACGGAGAACAAGACAATAACACAACCCCCGTCTGACTCACCACTCCTTCATCCATGATTCACCTCTAAACATTCGTCTGTCTGCGTCTGCCTCGGCTGCAAGACGTGGGTCAGCTTTTTGGAAGGCGCCAAAGCTTCAAGATGGACCTTAAAAAGGATTGAAGAGGAAAGAAATGAGATTATGTCCAAATTCTGCTGGTTTTGTTTAGCTGATGTCAAGTTGCTTTTAATGGCACAGAGTTAATGTTTGAGCATAACTTGTACATCTTCAATAGGGCTACAGTGAAGGTTTTAGAAATGCTGCAAAAACACAAAATATCACCAAGTATTTTTGTCAAGTTTCCAGTGAAAATATTTTAGTAGACTTGAAATAAGACAAAACCAACTTATAATGTACATTTCAGCTTGTTTTAAGTCAATAATTCATTAATATTAAAGAAAACTTACTAGTTTCACTTCTAACATGGGCAAATACTTTAAATTTGAAGTATGTAACTTAGATTTTAAAAACATTTTTTAACATATTTGATAAAACTGTAACTTGTTATGAGACAGATAATCTGTGAAAAGATCGACATCCTTCTCCTTGAGTTACTATTACCATCTGAATTAACCAATCAAAAACAACCAATCAGAATCAGGAGGCTGCTCTTAGTGCTGCCAATCAACTTCATGAATGTGCTGCTAAATGTGCTAATGCCGGACAAACAACTCACCGATACAGGAAAACCATTTATTTGCCGTTATTGGTAGCGTCATTGCTAACCAGCAGTAAGGTTCACAAAAGGCTATGCTAGCTGCAGCTTAGTAGAGCGTAAAGGGGAAGGAGAGCACCTCATAGAGGGTGATTGACAGCACAAAATAATTCTTAAATAATAAGATTCAAAGGCCTCTTGTCACTTTAAATCCAAATAAGTTGTGTATAGCCACGCCCACCTGACTCCATGTTTACACTTGCATAAAAATGGCTGCAAACAGATGCGCAATTACACAACTGTACATCTTTGAAAAGCAGAAGGGGAGACTCCTGCACAACCAAAAAAATGCAGCAAGTGGTTTCTGGATGGGAAGATAACAACAAAACACCTGTCTTTTCTAGCAGCCATTGTACAGCGCATACAGAGATAAAACCAGCTGACCAAACGGAGTTCGCTTGGTTGCTAGGTAAGGGCTCATACCTAGCAATCAAGCTAGTGACTTAACAATGGGGATGTTTTTGAAATGGTTCATTTTCCAGACACCAAAAAACATGAACTTATGTCCAAAACACGTTTATGTGGTTTTAAAAACAGCTGAGACCCAAATGGAAGCATAAAAAGGTACAGAATGTTAATTTTGCATAATAAGTCTCCTTTAAAATGATACAGTAATAATAGTTATAGTTATGTTCCTTACATTGAGCGCACCTCCACTCAATGAACAGCAGTTAGCTGTACGCTGAAGATTTCCACCAGCACGGGCTGGAAATGAAAACGTACCTCGAACAAGTCACACACTGTAAAATTTGGGAGGTGTGCTGAAGCAGACTGCAGGTAAACATTGAGAAGCTGATCGGCGCTCGGCTCGCTCCGTCTGCACGGGACCCGCTGCTGTGACGGGCGGCGTGTGGAAGTTTCCACTGCGCGGGAACACTGTGCACCTCAGCATCGCATGCAGGCTTCATGGAGTCAGGAAGTTATTGACAGTGAAATCCTGATGGTTTGTTCGAGAGTCTGCATGCAGGAATTACCTCATGAGCTTCTCAAGCCACAGCGGCTCCTCTGAAGAGGCGCAGACTGATATCACTGCCTCAGCAGATTCACTCATGTTAGAGTCAGTTCTGGTTTTCTGGATTGTTTATTTAATCTGGGAACCATTTTAAGAAGTGGCAGCCACAGCGCCCTCTAATGTAGTGACACAAATTAGCATTTTTTTTTTTATATATTTTATACTCGTCGTGTAACCCGTCTTTGTTCGTCTCAAGTCCAGCTGGTTGACTTCACAACAAACTCTGCGCATTAGAGCCACTGTAGTGTATATAGAAAAAAAGAGTAATTTAACGCCAAAAAAAAAACATAAAATTTGAGATTAATCTCAGAATTTTTTTTCGAAAAAACTCAAACATTTATGAGCCCCGAAAGTTGAAAATTTGTTAGAAAAACTGTTAAAAAAAACTCCTGATTCATGTTATAAACTTTCTTCGTAAAACCTTTTTAAGCCTCAAAAGTGAAAAACTTTTGACTTAAAACTCAGAAAGTTCAAAATTCTTTTCTAAAACATTTCTGAGATTAATTTCAAAATTTCTTTTGTTTTCTAACAAATTTTTGACTTTTCAAACTCAGACATTTTGTGAGTCTTTTGCTAAAAAAATTCTCAAATCAACCTCAAAATTTCTGAGTTTTTTTTTTTCTCGCAATGTTTTTATTTTTGGTGCCCGGAAATTTCTGAGATAAATCTCAAAAACTTCTGAGTCGACATCCAACTTCTTCCTGCTGTGTTCTTCGTGGTTTTCGCCAGAGGCAACATCCGGTTGTTGATCACGTGACTCGTGTGACGCAAAAGACATGTTTCAATTGCAAGTTTGTGAAATAAATACATTTCCATAGGGGGGGAAAAAACCCCTCTCTCTAGAGTCAAAACTTTTTATCAAAAAAGTAGATTTTCTTTTTAAATTAGCAAATTTATTTTCAAAATGTTTAATTACACAATTACCTCAAAACTACATTACTGCAATAATATATAGATTTACGACGAGCTCTATGTTTTAAACGTGTTGTGCATCTATAATACAATAAGAAAACGCTTTAAATCACCTTCCTAATGAAACAAAACCAAAAGTTATTTGAAGAGAATGTTCTTTTTCTTACCATTATATATTCATCATCTGCCTGAAACGTCTTCAGACCGTCTGCATAACATACATCAGAGAAACTGTTGCCATGGAGCTTATAAACTCAGCCCGGCTCTAAAGCAGTCGGATATCAAAAGAGTCTCGGCTTTATGAGGGAGAGTCGGGCCAGGACTGAGCTGACAGAGAAACCCTTCACCTCCGTCCAACATCACACACACTTACTGCCTCACGTACAATCAACACTTTTCTTTCTCCTGGCGCGAAATGAGCAAAAACTCAAGAGCAAAACCAACTCCAGTCAGGTTTTATTTGCAGAGCAGGTTGTCCTTAAAGAAAGATGGATGTAATCGCTGAGTCTGCGAGGCTTCCTGCAGCCGCCAGGGGGCGCCTCAAAAAGTTGGAGGGAAGATGAAAAAGAAAAGTATAAAATCCAATAAATCATGTTTTTTCAAAATTGACATGTTTCCATTATTTTTTGTAATTCCAGTTCGTCCAATTACATGGCTAATGGAAAACGCGCCTACAGACACATAAAGACAGTTATAAAGACAGACTTCTATTACCTGGAGAACATTTCCAGGATTAAATGTGCAGCAAGATCTAGAGAAACTGTGTTTATCTTTTGTCACATTGATTACTGCAGAATCAGACAGTTTCAGCGGATCCAGAACAATTACATAAAATAATCAGCAGAGTTTAAATTTATCACATTTCCTGAACCAAAGCTGAAGTTTAGACCTTTTTACCAAAAGCAGGACATGCTAACCTGTGTGTCAATAGTAGCCAGTCTTCAGACTGAGACGGCAATTCACTTCTGTTTGGAACAAAAAAGAAACATTTAGACAGCCGGCTGTACGACTGTCTGACTTCACCGCTGGCTCCTGTTTCCGTTTGACCCGCTGCCAGGAGCTGTCCAGACAGAAATGACAAAAAACTGCAAATGTACAGCTGAGAGAGGGAGGACGTATGTCCAACTCCAAAAAATACAAGAAAAGCATTTAAAACTCTTAAAACATTAAAGCAAAAGTTTTTCTTTTTTACTCTGGAAATATGTGAAATAAACTTTTAAAATGTTAGCGTATACACTGACTTCAGCATTGTAAAGAAACTCAGAGTTGCTGTGGATCATTCTGAAGGCGGTGAGTTTGCTTTTTGAAGCATGTAGATCCAACAGCAGACGCCAAATTCAACCCTGTGGTTAATATAAATACACAGTAACCTGGGGTCAAGATGTTTTACGGTAAAGAATACGGTAAGTAATTCTGCTGATTATTTAAAGGGGACCTGTTATGTAAAATTAACTTTTGCTATTTTTTATTTTTTTTAATTCCATTTGGATCTCAGCTGCTTCTAAAAACAGCTGGAGCGCTTAAAAAAAACACCCAGATGCAGCTAGTTAATGTTTTTTGGAGTCTGGAAAACGAGCCGTTTCAAAAATATCCCAATTTTTAAGTCACATCCCATGGGCACTACACTGTTACCTAGCAACCCCAGCAGAGTTCCACCCATAACCTAGCAACTCAAACGGAGCTCCAGCACATTTGCTCAGCTGGTTTTACTGCTGTATCCACTGTACAATGGCTGCTGGAAAGAACAAATGTTTTGTTGTTGACTTACCATCCAAAGATCACTTGGTGCATTCTTGTTGGTTGTGCAGGAGGCTCTACTTCTGCTTTTCAAAGGCATACAGTTGTATAATTGTGCATCTGTTTGCAGCTACTTTCACGTGCGAATGTAAACATTGAGTCGGGCAGCGTGACCCGTAGCAGGTTAATTGGATTTAAAGTGATCTAATTCTGAACTGAGCAGAATAAAATTATATGCTAAAAATGTAATGAACATGTTTTGTATAGACCATAGACCTACTCTAACCTGCTCAATATGTTTGTGACCACATACATTGAACCTTAATATAAGAGTGATGTGCAAATATTATTGTATCAGACAAATCAATTCAATTTTCACTTGTGTAGGACCAAATTACACCAATGTGAAAAGATGTTAAATATTGTTATATTTTGAGAATATTAGAAAACAGGGGAGATAAAGGGGAGATGAACAGCGTCACCTGGTGGTGATTGACAGTATTAAGATCCGCCTCCTGGCTCTGATTGGTTGTTTCTAGTTGGAACTGGGCGAAGGCAGAGGAGCTTGATTTTGTTTCACAGAATTTCTTCACAAAATCTTACAAAGTATTTTTGATCTAGTTTTGTAGTGCAAATATCTTAATATACTTGAAACACGACAAAACTAAATTACAAGTAACTTTTCATAAACTTCTAAAATTTGCTTTAAGTCAACAATTGCTTAATATTAATGAAAACGCGTTTTGTTCTACTTGCAGATTATTTCACTTATAGCGTGGGAAAAAAGTCTTGTGGCAATCTGCCAGTGGTACAAGCTCCTATATCGACCTCAAACGTTACTTTAAGTTAGAGTTCTCTCATGTCAAGTGTGATAAAATGTCTGCACTTGAAACTAGACCAAAAATACTTGGTAAGATTTTGTGTTTTTGCATTGCACAAGTTGAAACTGTTGCAACAGCAGATTCAACAAATGTGTAAATGTGTATAAAAGTTACGTACTGCAGCTTTACCGCTCATTCTGAATTATTTAGGAAGAAAATTAAGAATTAAACATTAACCAACAGGAAGAGGAATCACACCTCCCACTTTATTTCAACCTTTGACCTACAATCTTCCCTTCTGTAAACAACAGCTGCGCAGTGACTACTGTCCACTGCAGCTGCTCAGATCAAACCAAAATTGAAAGTTAGTTCATGTAAACTCTTAGACGCCTTCCTGTTTCTGTCTCTGAAGCAGGCCCACCACTGCTGCTGCTTCCTTTCTTTACTGTCACCTATCAGCTGCGACTTTGCCAAATATAAACCAAGTTTCTTGGCCGAGCGACAGACTGGGAGGAGTCCGACACGGTCGGTTCAGCTCAGGACAGACTGAAGGACAAACAAGCAGAAAGGAGCGTTTGTAGTGAAACCTCGAGAGAACAAACCACCTGAAACGGTGAGTTTACTCAGGATTGCGTCTTTTCAGTCTTAATTGGCTCACCTGTTGTCTAGATTTTTTTACAAAGGGACCAGACACACTGCAAAAACGCAAAATCTTACCGAGTATTTTCTTCTAGTTTCTGGTGCAAATATCTTATCACATTTGGAATAAGGCAAAACTAACTTGCAAGTAACTTTTCAGCAAGATACAGGAGCTTTAAGTAAATAATTCCTTAATATTAATCTAAAAATGTGCTCGATTCACTGGCAGATTATTTCCTTTAAGGTACAACATTTTCCCATGTTTTCAGTTAAATACTTTACCAATAATAATATTTAATCAATATTCAAGAATTACTGACTTAAAACAAGTTCCTATATCTTACTAAAAAGTTACCTGAAAGTCAGTTTCGTCTTATTTCAAGTGTACTAAGATGTTTGCACTAGAAACTGGACAAAGTACTTGGTAAGACTTTGTGTTTTTGCAGTGAAAGTTCAACTAGTAGGTTATTTTACTTATAATAACACATTTCCCCAATGTTATAAGTGAAAAATCTGATGGTGGAATAGCATTTTTTTTAATATTAAGGAATTATTTGCTTATAAAAAGCTGCTATATCTTGCTGAAAAAAATCACTTTTGTCTCATTTCAAACATACTAAAATATTTGCACAACTGGAAACAGGACTTCATAAGATTTTGTGTTTTGGTTGTGTACCAAATCTGAAATGTTTAAATCAGTTGCAGTGTTTGTTATAATTTAATTAACTGTTGTTTTCTGCCTCTTCTTACATTAGACCATACATTTTTACAACGTTAAGTTACAGTAGATTGTTCAGATGTGTTTTAGAACTGTCAAAGTTTTATTTTTACAGCAGAAAACACATAATTCCTTCCACTATTGCAGATGTCATTGTCTCCAGTTGCTTTGGCAGCTCGGCGAACGCTCGCTGCTGCGTCACACTCGAGCCACGAGGGAGGAGGTGAGCGAGTCTTTACTGACCTTTTAAACCAAACACAATCGCTTGCATGTTTCAAAACTGTCCTGGATAAACTGTTTGTAAAAGCACAAAAAACAGGAGCAAGGGTTGGTTGAACATTAACAGAGTTCCTACACTTTTCCCACAATAAAATTAAAACACTTTTCAAGCATTCTTAAGGTCAAAAACCACAACTTAGCTAAAAATGCCAGTTTCAATTCACTTTTTATCTTTGTCCCCGTTATGTTTTTTGTTTTCTACCCGAGAGCTTTCTTTGACAGCATGACTCAAATCAGAAAAAAAAAGGCGCCCTGGCTCATTCTCCAGCAGGAACAATTTTCCCAGCATCGTTTTGGCGCCCGCAATAGCATAGCGCCCCAACGTACAACTACACACTAGGTCTATTGTAGACAAAAAAGTGGGAGTAAATTTCTTCCAAATCAGTCGGAGGTTTTTAGATTAATCTCAGACATTTTCTAGCAAATAAATTGGAAATTTTGAGCATGAAGTCAAAAGATTTTCAAGGAAAATCATTTGCAAAACAAATAGATGAAGAAAGAAAACCTGATATTTTGAAATTGACATCAAAAATCTTCTAGAAAAAACTTGAACATTTGAGTTTAAAAAAACATTAAAAAAAAATTCTAAAAGGCAAAGAAAACTTTGACATTTTGAAATTAATCGCAGAAATTTGATAGAAGAAATTTTGAAATGTATGAAATGTTAAAAAGATTAACCTTTTCTAAAAAAAAAAAAACAAAAAAAAACCCCTTGAAATTTTCAAGATTAATTAGAGAAATTTTCTAGAAAAAAATCTCAAGTTGAAAATATTTGAAAGTGAAAAATTTATAATTTTCTAGAAAATTCCTTAGTCTAAAAATTAGTTTTTTCAAGTAATTTTGTGACTTGAAACTTTTTTCAAGAAATGTTGTGAATTGCCACATTTTTTATGTAAAATTTTATATCTCTCAAAGTTTCTGCGACTTGGCTCATTTTGTTCTCCATCTACAATTATCCGTTTTGCCTTTGTGTCACACATCAAACCCACTTTTTTTCGCCACCGCGTTTGATCAATTTGTTTGTTTCCGCAGCAAGAACCTGGAAGATCCTGACCATCGTTCTGGCTTTCCCCGGCGTCGGCGTCTGCATGGCCAACGCCTTCATGAAGGAACACTCCCACGAGCAGCCGGAATTTGTTTCGTATTCACACCTGCGCATCCGCACCAAGGTGAGTTTGCCAGCAGTTTTCGCGTTTAGATTTCCGTTTAAAACAACAATAACTGTTTCCTACTTATTTGCCTGCTTCCAGAAATTTCCTTGGGGCGATGGAAACCACTCGCTGTTCCACAACTCTCACGCAAACGCTCTTCCTGACGGCTACGAGGGCTCAGATCACTGATCATTATTATTGATTATCTGAGCTGCTTCAAATACACCGACCAAACGGAAACCTGCACCGCCAACAATAAAACAACTTCATCCTGGATTAAGCTGCTTCCGTTTTCTCTTATTCATAAGAAAGCATCAGATATCCTTATGCTTTTTAATATATTGTCAGCCAGAAATATATATTCCTGAAATAGTTGATCTATTAGTCACAATTAATTGGATTCGATTAATTTAGTTTTTCTGGCATTTAGCAAATAGAAATAATTTTGGTAATTCTAGCTGACCTAAAATAAGATAAATTTTGTCTGGCTTAACTTGAGACAGCAAGAAAAAAAATTTTTTTTATTATCTTTAAATATCTGGTTTCAACTGCAAATGAGGCTTTCCAAATTTAGGCTTTAAATCAACGTTACATAGCACTTCATTACAAAACTGCAGTTTGATTATCAAGCAAGAATGTTTGCGCCAAAAAATTGAAAAAATTCTGTACTTGAAAAGTTGAAAATTTGCTGGAAAAAAACTAAGATTTTGAGATTAATTTCAGAAATCTTTCAGAAAAAAATCTTGGAAGTCTTTGACAGAAATTTTCAGGTTTTTTTCTAGAAATAGTTCTGAGATAAATCTCAACATCTGACGGTTTTTAAAAGCAAATTTTCGACTTTTCACATTTTTTTTTCTAGACAACTTGAGACTTTTTGGGGGAAATTTGATGTCACGGTGCTGAACGTACATTTTATGAGAGGAAAAAATAAACGACAGCAAAGTGGTGTGACAATATATTTATATGGCACAGTTCATATGCTTACATATTTCTTCCATTTAATATCATCTTTATATACAAAATAAACACCAAAGAACTTAATTTCGAAAAAAAAAAAAGCATTTCAACAGATTTTTGTCAAACGGACATTCTTCTTTGATTGCATCGAAATAAAAAAATAACGAATGCTTTGAAAACGATGGAAATAAAGCGCCGCTCACGAGTTTCATTTTATTTTCTGTGGTCAAAGTCAACCAGATTTCTGCGCTCAGACTAAAGCCGCTGAAACGAGGCTCAGCAGGTCCCGCTTCAGAGTCTCCGCACAGTCGGCCTCTCTGGTCAGTCTGCGAAGGCAATCCGCAAACGGACCGGGTCGGTTCTGGAAGCCCAGCAGCACAGCGAGGGAGGCCCGACCCAGAGCTGGGTAGCTGTAGCGCTGGGAGAACCAGTACAACTGGGGAAGCGACACCGCCAAACCAGTTAACGAGGCAGATTGGTCCTGTTTTGATGTGGACCCAGAAAGGTTCGTGTTCTGGTCCAAACTTCCGCTGAGGCCAGTGAACGATGCGTCTCTTTCTTCCACTTTTTCAGGCAAACCGTTTAGTTTTTTGGTCGGTGCCGTCACCTCTAGCTCCGACGTTGGATCCGTAAGGTCAGAACTCTTCTGGTCCGGTTCGGATTTTACGATGTGGGCTTTGTTTGACTGACTGGGTTGATCGGACCAAGATCCGAGAAATGACAGAAAAACTTCCTCCAACTCCCTCTGGAGGTCGAGAACCAGAAACCTGGAGGCGCCGATCATCGCTTCGCCTAACGGGGATTTTTGGAAACCTCCAGCTGAAAGCGACTCGGCCCGTTCCAGTCCGTCCAGAACCAGCGAGTTTAAAGTCTGACATTCCCCTCCGGTTTCCGGGTCCGAACCGAAGCGACAGCCGTGTAGGTAATGTAGCGGCGGCAGCAGCATACCTGCGCTCACGTCTTTGATACGAATGGCTTCGTCCGCGTTGCACTGGGCTTCTTCTCCGAACCCGCCTCTCAGCAGAGCCCGGAAGTATTCAGAACCGGCTCCGGCCACGGCCTCCCGGTTGGCTGGGAACCGGCTCGCATCATCGAGCTCCAAAACCAGGTCAAAGTCCGAACTCCCGTACGGACAGGACGAGTCTTCGAGGCGAGGCTTCTTCAACGGCGGCGGGGAAGCTCCGGTAGGAGTCGGGTTTGGGTTCTTGTCTACCGGTTTGGGTTTAACGGAACCAGTCAGAGCAGAAAGGCATCCGAACAGGAGAGGGAAATACTGAGGCTGAGAAGTCACATCTGAGCCCGACTCTTCCTCTTCCTCATCATCATCAAATGCGCGATCCAAAGGTTTCAGCGCCGCAAGGAGACCGCCGCAATCCAGGAGAAGCTTCTTCAATAAAGATTTGTTGCTGTTGGACAAAAATAAAGTTAAATATCTCCTTAAAGGTGCAGTAACTTTAAAAAAAAAAAGTATATTTTTTAAAATATTTGTTGAAACCGTCACCATGTTGAGACAGTATGAGATAATATTTGAAAAGATCCAAAACAACCAATCAGAGCCAGGAGGAGGGTCTTAGTGCTGTCAATCATCCTCATGTACTCGCTGCTAAATGTGCTAATGACGGAGAAACATCTCATCATCACAGGAGATTATTTGAATAATTGTGATTGATCACTGAAATAATCGTCAACTAAATTAGTAACTGATTAATCGTTAGCTGGAGACTCAAAATCCTGCCATTTGCTGAAACAACAAAACTCCAATTAATACAAAATACATACAAATATTTACGCTTTAGTTTTCATCTGTTTAATGAGAAGTAACTTTAGAACTTTCACAATAATTGTCTAATTACTGCATGAAGTGTGTTTTATTATAATTATTACTAATATGAACCATTAGTTTTACATATATTGCTGGGAAATAAGCAGCAATGAGAACGAGCTATTTATAGCTAAGAATGACAGATTGCGTCATTCTTATCCGATTAATCATCAGACTAATCGATTAATTTATTACGAAAATAATCGCTCGTTTTATGTTTTGAAATGCTTCACTCACACATCCTAAAACAAAAAAATCCCCCAAATTAAATAATGTCGTTTAATGTATAAAATATAAGCCAAATTTTATTTAACTTATACAGAGAAAGCAGGATTGATAAATAAACAAAAATAAAATAAAAAATGTTCTCTGTAAGTTTTGTTGCATTTGGGAAATATAATTAATTTTTGTTATTTTAATAATAAAAAAAAAAAAACAAGAAAAGTTTAGTTAAACTTCAGAAATTAAGATAAAAATGTGCCCGTTTTTTATTAAATGTATGAAAATATCTGGTTTCAACTGTAAAACTTTCCAAATTTGGGTTTTATTGCACTTTAATATAAAACTCTGCAGTTTAAATATCACCTTCAAGGAAAAATTAGTGCAAAATCAGCCAAAATATAAAGAAACTGCAAACGGACATTTGAATATGTGAAAGGAAAGAAAATTTAAACAAATCAGGAAGCAACGTTTTCCCCTGGTCGTGTTTTTGAGTTAAAAAATCTTTAAATTTGACAGGAAATTTTTAAATATCACTTGATAATTAGGCGTTATTGAAAGATTGGAACATTAATACCTGAACACCGACAATAAAGTCTTAAAAAAAAAAAAAACATTTTAAAAAGACTGAAATAAAAAAGCAATGCTAACTCCGGTGGGGGTACAAGTAAAGCCTGATGGCCCGCCAGGCTTATATTACCTGCAGAGGGTTTAAATGACAAAAGTAATTTCACATCTGAAGAGTAAAACAGCTTCCCGTATTTAAAAAAAAAACGAGGTACTCGCCTGGTGATGAATGGCAGAGACAGAGCGCAGTTCATCCTGTCCGACTCAGAACCGGACAGCATCACATGGGTGAGAACGCCAGAACCGAACCCGGACTCACACTGGACGCGCAAATTATTCAGCAGCGCGTCACCTACAGAGGCAGCAGGCAGGATAAACAGGGCTCAGTTCATGGTGCTCCAATTACAATCTATTTTCATCTTTTTATATGAAGTATTTAATGTGGAGCTGAAGAAAACAGTTATTTTAGTAATCTATTACTCTGACGACTAATCCGGTAATTGAATTTTAATAAATGTACATGCTGCTAATTTCATTTAACCACTTAAACTTTCTATATAATATTAAAAATATGTAAAAAAAAATGCAAATAATTAAATTACTTTTCCTAAATAAGAAACTGCCACAATATCCTTAAGTTCACACATGTAGCATTATATGTAGCAAAGAATGCACAGGCAGCTAAACATAATACTAAATAAATACTTAAATAAGCCCTTTGTGCTTCAGTTACCGATAAGGCTAATCCGTTGTTCCAATTAACCAATTAAAAACTGGATAGCAAAAGATGCTTAATAGGAGAATTTTACAGAATTTGAGCCAAGTGAAGCTTAAATTATGCCAATTGTGGAATTCTGGGTAGAAGATATTTATTTTGTTTTTACTTAAGTGCAAAACATTTATATTTTGTCCTTATTACTGCTCTGAGTGTATTATTCTTTTACCAAATGACCTTTTTTGAGTCTGTATGCTCCAGTTAACGATTAATCAATTACAAAATTAAATTAGTTGACAATTCAGTTACAATAAAATTGTTATTTTCTCACTTAAAAAAAAGAGTTAAATTATTTATTTTCATCTTTTAATCCATTTCTAATATTGTATAAAAGGCTTAAGTAGTCAAATTTGAAAAATCTGCAGAAGGTGTCAATTTTCTTATCGATTAATCGTCAAAAATAAGTAATTGCCAGGAGGTTTGATTAATCAACAAAATAATCAGTTAATTGCCAAAATAATGATTATTAGTTAGAGTAACCGATTAATCATGAGAATAACTGATTAATCTTTAAAAATAATCATTCAATTGCCAGAATAATGATTAATCACCAGAGTAACTGATTAATTGTGAGAATAAGTGATTAATCATAGAAAATAATCAATTAATCACCCAAACCATTGATTAATCATGAGAATAACTGATTAATCGTGAGAATAACTGATTAATCATCAAAAATAATCAGTCGCCAGAATAATGATTAATCACCAGAATAACTGATTAATCGTGAGAATAACTGATTAATCATCAAAAATAATCAATTAGTCGCCAGAATAATTGATTAATCAATAGCTAGAACGATCATTTGTTGCGGCCCTCCTCCTCTTACCCAGCTGTTTCACTTTGGTTTTCACTCTGTCCGTCTGCCTTTGTCGTCCCTCCGACTCGTCTTCATTTGAGCAGAGACGGTGGCGAATCAGCGCCACGGAACCGGTCCGAACCAGTGCCTGCAAACAGCTCGGGTTGCAGCTCAAGCGGCAGAGCATGCGGAAGCACCTGCTGCTGGGGTCCTGGTGCTGGGTGAGGTAGCAGAGCAAGCCGGACATGACGGCCGAGCTAACCAGCGCTGCACTGGGGTCGCTGGCGTGCGAGAAGCGGGACAGCAGCAGCAGGATGGGCGACTCCGGCGTCCAGGGCTCAGGGTGGTAGGGGTGGTGGTACGCGCCGGGTCGGGGTACAGAAGGAGGGCTTTCTAAAGAGACTTTAGCTAAGGAAGCTGCTGAATGAGAGCGCCGCCGCTTCTGTGAAGAGGAGAACTTTGATGGGGAAACGGGGGAGGAAGCAGCCAGAGTTTGGAGATCGGAGGAAGACCAGGAGGAGGATGAGGAGGAGACAGGTGGCAGAGGTGGAGCTGGTTTTTTGGAAGCAGAGCTGGATGAAGACGGGGTTTTAGGCGAAGGGCTGCAGTCTGGGTTTGGGGAAGAAGTTTGAAAGGAGGAAGATGAGGGGTGAAGACTCCCCCATTCAGCATCAGCACAGGAAGAATCCAGCAGTTCTCCTTCAGACGAGATCAACCCCTCAGAAAGCAACCAGGACCTGCAGAGACGACATTCAGGGTCAGCATTTTATTAGCATTACTATGACTTTAGTGTCAAAATATTATAACTAAACGTTACGACTTCATTCTCTTAATATTGGAACTTTATTGTCGTATTTTTACGACTTTATTCTCATAATTGTATTTTTTCTTAGTGTGGCCCTAATACCCCATCAGGCTAAGAAGTTCCTCTTTATTATATTTTATAAATATGTCCAAGTCTAGTAATGTGAGAAAAATCATAATTTTCTGTTTACTCAGTCAGTATTAAATAGATCTGACACACAAAATAATGTTAAAGTTTAGTTACTTTTTGTTTAAATTCACCATATTATGAAAATTTTTGCCTTTTATGTTATGGAAAGTCAGCCGGCTCTCTTGATACAAGAGAAAACTCAGGTCTTTAATAAGATGGCTGCTTATAAATCAACATTAGACTAACTCGTTAATCAATTACTGGTCTGCCTGATTATGTTTTCCGTACCTGAGGCTTAAGAAGCTGGATGAGCCTTGCTCCCTCCCGGCCTCCTCCCTCCTGAATCCCTCAGGCGGGGGGAAGTCAAACGACTCCAAACAGGAAGAGGGCAGCAGCTCGTTGTGAGCCATGTTGGACGCTGCGTTCACCTCCGCCCTCTCCGCTGCGTGTTCCTCTCCCCTGGCGAGCTTCGCCAGCCGCGCCACCAGGACGGGAACCAGGCCCAGCTCCTGCAGCTGCTCCATCGCAGACTCATCAAAAACAAAGTCCACACAGGCCAGGATGGCGAACCTGGACAGCGGGTGATTCTGGTGGGACGACAGGAACGTCATCAGAACCTCCAAACCGCCGTTTTCCTTTACCTTGGCGCGGTTCACAGCCTCTTTGCAGCACAAGCATAAAGCCTTGAGGAAGACTCCAGATCTGAGCGGGTCCTTCTTCACCTCCTCCGTGAACCTCCGAATGACCCCCAGCGACCCCACCAGCGGCCGCAGGCAGCCCTGAGAGCAAACGTTAGCTAGCGTTTTCAGCGCCAGCTCTTCGAAATGTTCGCCAGACTCCCCCGTCGCCATGACACCAAGCTGCGTCAAGACGCCGGAGCGGGAAACCTCCCTGGCGCATTCGACGCCGCAGCCCTTGGTCAGCTCATGGAGGGTCCGCAGGGCGGCGCGCCGCAGGCCAGGGGGGTATTCTGGGGCAATAAGTGGGGCGAGGGCAGACAGCGTCCCCTGTGTGAGCAGTGAGAGGCGGCTGGAGGGCGAGTCTGAGAGGTAGAGCAGCGCTCGAGCAGCGGACTGGGCACATTCCAGTTTGGGAGAGGAATCAGAGGGCGGAGAGACGGTGGGAGACGACGGAGCGGGCGACAACGACACGCAGAGGAGGAGGAGGGGAACGCCACCTAGAGGTGGAAAAAAAACTATTAGAAATGTTTCATTCAGGCATCCTGGGTGGATCTAATAACTATTTGAATAAAAAAATTCACTGCAAAAACACAAAACCTTAAGTAACTTTACTCTAGTTTCTAGTAGAAATATATTATTACACGTATCTTTTCAGCAAGATATGGCAGATTCTTTTAAGTAGATAATTTCTTTAATATTGATGAAAAAGTCCTAGTTCAATTGGCAGATAAATGTATTTATAACAAGAGAATTTCAACATGTTATAAGTGAAATAATCTGACAATAGAACTGGAACTTTTTTATCAATATTAAGGAATTATTTAGCTAAAAAAAGCTCCTATATCTTGCTCATAAGTTACTTTATAAGTAACTTAGTACATTCAGCAGCAACTACAGGAGTTTGATGGACAGCGCCAAGTCCCTCCTGGTTTGACTGGGAGCCGTTCGTTTCTTCAAATGGAAATAGTAGCTCAGGGACATCTGTCAACAGACTGTCCAATACAAATGCACACCACACTTTTCAGATTGCTGTGTTAAATTTTGACTATCTTTGAACAAGGCTGCACAGTATTACTGCTGTGCAATGTTCATCTGATAGTTCGCATGTCGCTTTAAGAGCACTGTGAATTTATGACACTTAGAATATAATAATAAACGTGTCTTGATTGAATTCCAGCCATTCTTTTGCAATATTATCATTCCAAACAATATAAGTTAGTATATTATGCAGCTCTGATGTAAATCAAAAGTATATCAGAAAATTACTTTTGTTTTATCACATAAACCCAAATAATACACACTTTTACAGTGCACTGTTTATGGAATTACTGACAGTTTTAAAGCTGCAGAAAAATAGAAACGCTTTACAATTACCAGCAGAGTGGATGAGTGCAGAGCTCTCTGGATCCATAGCCAAGTTCCCTAAAGCCCTGGCAGCCCGGTTCTGGACCGTCTCCAGAGCCACGTGTCTCTTCATTATGTCCACTATTAAAATTAACAAAAAGATTTTTAGATTTATTAAAAATCAATGACTGGGGTGGAAATTGCAACACACACACACAAAAAAAACTAAACAGCATATAATGTAGAACAGGGGTGTCCAAACTGTGGCCTGAGGGCCATTTCTGGCCCTTCAAAGGATTTTTTTCGGTCCCTGACCATAAGTTGATGATAAAAATATGGGCAACAAAATAAAAAACAACTGATGACCCAAAAAGTTTGGAAATTGTCTTTTTTTTTTTTTTTTTTAACAATAAACCCTTTTTATGATATATATATAATTCCCACAAGTCTGAACCAGGAAGTGATCTGAGCCATCTTAGTAGGCAAAGCATAGACGAACCGTGGCTTCAAGATCAACAAAAAAAACCAAAACATATCTGACTAATGTGCAAGAGAACGATACGTCAACAAAATCACTGCTGTCAGGATCGACCCGTATGAGACGGAAAACGGAAACATGTCAGACCACGTGGACAAGCTGCCTCCGATCTCTTATTATGACACAGTTCACTACTTGGTGAACACAAAGAGCTCCAGGGATGAAACGGTTTCAACAGATTTGCAAAAAAACGTATGAACCCTTCATGTGAATAACAATTTGTTCTGGTGACTGGCAAAGTCAGTACACGTATTAACAAACACGTAGGCTACATGTCCATCAGATAAAGGCTACATTCGCTAAGCTAATTTCTATAGTTCTGCAGTAAATATCATTGATATTTATCTTAGTATTACACAGAGGTGGATAGATTATTCAAAAATTGTGATTGAGTAATCTTTGTAATGAACTTGTATTGTTTATAAGTTAGATAGAAACGAGGCGACAGCTAGTTCTAAGCTTGTGGCTTGTTTGTAGTTGTCATAGCAACTCCATGACAACTGCCTGCCAAGATGGCTGTCAGCTACAAAGTTCCTGGAAGTGTGATGTCAGATGAAAACCATGTATACAGACTTAATGAAAATTTAGTTTACTGGTGAGCAGGTAAAACTACAAAAAAAAAAAAAAAAAACATCATAGTAAACTAACTTGTGCATTTTTAATTTAAGGAATTTTGTGGCCGGCCGGTAGTTTAGATTTTCCAGTTTTGGCCCCCAAAGCAAAAAGTTTGAACACTACAGATGAAGAAATACTCTTGACTCACCTACAATGTCTATCCCTTCAAGCCTGCGCACCTAGAGTGGAAAACATAAAATACTTTAATAAGAGCCTAAAAATAAATAGGAGTAAAGGTTTTCTGAGCGTGATCTCACCTCTAAGCGTGTCTCCGGCTCAGTGCAGCAGTTGGCCAGGATGCTGAGAGCCAGGTCCAGAACTTTCCTGGAGCACTCGGGTTGTTTGAGCAGGTCCAGCAGGACTTTGAGTCCACCTTTCCCCCTGAATCTGGCGATGCCTGCCTTGTCGCCCTTGATATGCTGCGTCCTGATGGCAACCAGGGCTCGCCACTGATGCATCTTTGACCACTTGTCTGTGTCTTTGAATGGGACTGTCTGACGCTCAGCCCGTCCTGGTGAACCAGGTTCACAGAGGTGGGCCAAACACCAGGTCAATGAGGACTCTGGTGTCCATGTTTGGCCTTCTTTGGGGCTTATTCTCGGCAGCTTCCCGTCACTTTTCACAGGTGATGAAGCCATGACTGATAAAACTGGCAGGTCACGCGGTAACTTATCCAAACTTTGCTATTGTTTGTTCAGCCAGAACACCGTTAGGCATCACAGGACACCGCCAGTGAAGCAACCAGGCACAAAATAGCATCTTCCTTCACTTTTAACAATTGCAGAGTTGCTAATTAACTAGCAACGCTCTTCAAAAAGCTTAATAGGCTATGCACAAACTACAAATACCAATAAAACAATGGAAAGTTGTATCACCTGACGCCGCACTCCCTGATGGGAAACTGAGTCCCCACCCACAGGTCCGCTCCATTTAAAAAAGGCCTGCCGCTTGAGAAGGCCTAGAAACCGCTATTCGACGTAATTGGCGTGTATCTGCAATACGCTATTTTTTTTTATTCAAATTGTAAAGAAAATGTTCTATTTTCGCAATGTTATGTTACCAGAGATCGAATATATTTTGTGGGGAAAAAAGTGCAATCGCCTTCGCTAGCCGCTAACGCCATCTTTAGCCAAACAACAAAACGGGGGCGGTCTCCGGAGTGGAACAGGGGCTAAAGATATGGGTCTGTGACCGAAATCTGGGATTTGTAGTTTCAGTTCTGATTCAATTCCACTATTCTAACGTGCACCCTCCTTCTATAAAAACTACATTGTCCATGGCGACGCTGTGCAGCCGCTCCCGTGAAACAACCAAACGCATTTAGGGATTGTAGTTTGTTATGGGATCGTTTAAGGTTTAAAATACATGCGAAGGACTACAAATCCCACATTACAAAAGATCGTCGTAAGAGCAACAGTTTATTGACGGAAAAAAAAATTCATCGATGCATCAGTAAAGGTTGTTAAATTCCGCGATAGAGACACCGTTGGTGAATGAAAACTTTAAATTTTCTGTGGGAATTTAGATTTTTTTAAACATGGAAGTAATTGAGGCGATAGTGATACAAAATGATAATGCGGACGGAAAGGAGTCGGCTGGGTCCAGCAGCCTGGGCAGCGATAGGATAAAAGCAGGTTAGTAAGAGAGTTCGGAGTTAGGCGTGTTTGAAGCAGTCATCGCAGGATGCGAGGAGGGACTGATGAGTGCGCAACACACTCCCACTTCAAATGTCGTGTGCACCATGCATGTTGTCATTAGACTGTATCTAAATAAGAGACTTTTTAATTCAACAAATTCACTTTAGATATTTTTCGTCACATATAGAACAGCTTGTTCCGGTCTGTTTGTTTTATTATTTTGTTGGAAATCATTATTTATTGAGTATGAAATCTATCCTTAGGAAAAATAAGCTTCTTTATGCTTCTTTGTTGACATTGTAGGGTTGCGGGAACACAGCGCTGCAAAATGTGGGTTTTCTCTCTATGCAACGCATATGGGCGCTGCGCTAGAGGGGGCGCCAAAGCTATAGCAGAAAGTTGTTTTAAGTTAGCATTTTCTGTGTTTAACAGATGTTTGCGTACATAATATAATGAATAACAAATACAGGCCACTTATTCGCCTGCCTTGTGCCGTGTTACACATACACCACTGGAAACACGTATCCAGTACTACAACGGCCAATAGGATGGCCCAGTTAGGGCCATTGTATATATGAAAAGGGTACATTTACACTTAAAAAATTCTGAAATTTTAAGGTTGATCCAAGAAATTTTCTAGAAAACTCTTGGAAATTTTTGAGTTTGAAAAGTCAACACTTTGCTACAAAAACTTTAATATTCTGAGATCAATCTCAGAAATGTCTAAGCTTTTTCTAGAAAGTTTTATTAATTCAGTGATAATTGATATCTGCACTGGACAACATTGTAGATTTTGAAAAAGAAAAAATTCTGATTTTGAGAAGTTGAAAATTTGCTAGAAAAAACTCATCTATGTTTTTTAAAGAAAAAAAATCTAGGAAATTCCTGGTTTTGAAAAGTTGAAAATCAACAAGGAAAAACTCAGAAATTTTGAGACTTATCTGAAATTTTCTAGAAAAATCTTTTCCAAATTGTTTTCTAGATTGTTGCTGAAATAATCTCAAAATTTTGGAGGATTTTTTTGTACAAAATGTTTGTCTTTTCAAGCTAAGAAATTTCCAATTTATTTGAAAAAAACAAAAAAAACAAACTCTTTTCTAGCACATTTTTGCTTTTCAAACTCAGAAATGTTCACGTTTTTCCTACAAGATTTCTGAGATTTTTCTTAAAACGTTCTCGTCTAGAAAATTTTGTTTTTTTTCTAGCAAATCTTCGTGTTTTTTTTTGTTTGTTTTCTTATCTCAGACAGTTCTGAGTTGTTGTTTTTTAAATGGCCCTAATGTGCCGTCTTGCAGATTTCAACTGTCACTAAAATTACGTTGTGTCTTTTTTGTTTTGCAGAATTCATCTGGACTCTGCAAGCCACATGGCACCTGGTCAACACCCGGCTGGAAATGGATCAGGCGTTTGACCAGCCAGTGTGCAAGAAGAAGAAGCTGTGGGAAGTGGCAGCAGAGAAGGTAAACGCCAAGCTGAGGGAGTCAGGCGTTACGGACATCACTGTTAAGGCCTACGAATGCGACCTGAAGTGGAGAAACATGCTGGCCACCTACAGGAAGAACACAGACCGGGCCCGGCGATTGGGCGTGGCCAGCGTCCACTGGGAGTTCTTCAAAGCCATGCATGAGGTTCTGGGTAAAAGCCGGGAGGAGATCGAAGCCCAGCGCCAGGCCAAGCTCAGCGGAACCAGAGTGGGAAAGGCCATCGCCAGCAAGAGGTTCACGCCGATCCTCCCCACGCCGCCCGCAGCAGCCGCTGCCGCCACCAACCGGCCCCCGCAGGACGTCCTGCAGCTCTACATGGAGCTGCAGGAAAGGAAGCTGAACATGTGGGCTCAGCAGAAAGCGCTGGAGGAGAGGAAGATCGAGGCCATTAACAACCTGGCCCAGGCTATCTCCAGTCTGGCACAGACCAACAACCCACAGACGTCAAAGGACGGACATTAGTTCATAATGCATCAGAGGAAAACCTCACTTTTGTTGTGTTACTGTAGCAAACCGACAACATAAAACTCAAAGCTTTTGTTTATGGTGCAAAACCAACTATACATGCATCATCATTGCCTGCAAACTTCCAGTTAAGTTTATTTGCAAAGCAAACTTCAGCAACAAGGCAGTTCAAAGTCATAAAAGACTCAATACGGTCAACAAATTGAGAAGACTGGAAACAAACATTACATTTTGATCAATACACATCAAATATGTTGGTCAGTGTTTCATTTTTTATGGTTCAAAAGCAACTCATCACTGGAGGATGCTCCTGCAACTGCCTGATAGCACAGCTGTAAGCCGTCCGTTTTCTTTTTTATGTGTCCCAAAGTTATTTATTTTTCTACTTAAATGAGTTACATTTGGTGTCTGAATATGAAAGAATACAAAAGATCCACCAAAGAAAAGGTGAACATGATTTTTATACATAATCAGAATTATTCCTGTAACATCATGTTAAAATGTAATGTTTGTAGAGCTGCTACTATCTACAGAAATAAATACTATTATAAAGGTGTTTGCATTATTATCAGAGGTGGGTAGACTCCCAAAAATGTACGAAAGTAAGAGTAGCACTATTTTAACTAATTATTACTCAAGTAAAAAAAAAAAAAAGTTGTCCCAGAAATTACTCAAATAAGAGTAAGAAAGAGTTTGGTAAAAAGGCGACTCAAATACATAATGTAGTATTTAAAAATTACATAATCAGATGGACCAGAATATAAAGCTATGTGGAAATATTGGTATTTTAACGAGCAGAATAAAAACAATTATTATAAGATAATGAATCCATGCAAAATAAATAATTTCCTAAATCGATTTCTTTCAGTACAAAACTAATCAAACAAAAACTGTGTTGGGATTTTTTTTTTTTTTTTGCCGTAATATTCTGTTGACCAACTCACAGAAGAGATGACTGAAATAAAAGCCACTTTTTGAGAATATCTTCTGTCATTTGTAATTTCTTTTTAAGAAAAGAAGCGAGAAAAAAAACGGATGCGTTGTTAAAAAATCGGACATTTTATTTTCATCTTTCAGCCTCATTTGTTACCGTTCATATTCTGTCACGTGACTCCAGAGTCAATGTTCCTCAACAGCAAATCGGCAACAGCGTCCCGTCTCTGAATTCCCTCCTCATCTTCCTCTCCGTCCTCCTCCTCCTCCTCCTCCTCTGCGGTTCGGATATTCTCCATTTCAGAATCCAGTCGAAGTTCTTGTCCCGTCCGCAGGAACACGTTGTGCAGCACGCAGGCGGTCAAAACGACGGTTCTGGCCCGGTCGTAGTTTCCGATGTCCAGATAGCTGAGCCGTTTAAATCTGGCCTTCAGTCTGCCGACGGCCCAATCCAGGATCCGACAATGTTCCGCCAAGGTTCGGTTGAAGACTTCCTGTTTTGGTCCGCAGCTTCCGGTGTAAGGGGTGAGAATCCGTGCCGATAGAGGGTATCCGGTTCTGGCTACCAGGCAGGAACCGGGCTGCATCAGCTGAGGGTTCTGTTTGAGTCGGTCTGTCAGTATCCGGCCGCGGTCCGAATCGGAGCCGCTGCTGACTCTGCAGTGCAGGAACTGGCCTCGACGGCTGCAGACCAGCTCCAGGTGTAACCAGCGGTCCGGATGGGCCGCCATCTTGATTCTCTTCTCCGCAGGTCCCAGCCTCTCCAGGCCATGTTGTCCTGCAGGCAGGCGGATGGGAATCTGTGTGTGTCCCAAAACTCCCAGGACCTGAGGAAGACTGCGGCCTTCACCCTGCTGATTATCCACCACCAGGCCGGAAAATGGGAAAAGAGCCTCTGCAGCCTCTTCTCCTGGAAAACACTCCGTTATTAAAACATTGATGCTCCAACGTCATCCAAAAATTTACAGTAAAATGTATTTTTATCTTAGATTTTTTACACATATATAGTTATTTATGTAAGTTATGCTAATATAGAAGTTGTGTCATATATATTTTTATCCAGTTGATGATTGATCAATTACTAAATTTTATTTCAATAATCAATTCATCACAATTAATTGTTTCAAAACTCTGTATATATGCATGTATGTACACACATATCTATAAAATTTGGCACATTCTTTTTCATTCAAGCCCAACTTAAGTAGAATATTAGAAATACTTAAAAAATAGAAATAAGTACTTCTATTCTTTTTCAAAAAATAAGAAAATAAACCTTTTATTGCCTGTGATGCAATAATGCATTATTCCTTTTGTAGCAAGGGATGCATCTGGAGCTAAAAAAAAAAAATAAAGTACTTCTAACATCACCATGAAAACCCAGTCCTCAGGTTGATCCGTTGATGAATTGTTTAATAATTCGACAGCAAAAGGTGCACAAAAGGACACTTTATTTTACAGAATTTGAATCGGGTGAAGCTAAAACTGCAACATGAGGAGTTCTGGGTACAACACATTTAAAAACGAAGGCATTTTTTGTTATCTGCTTTGTAGATAAATTATTTCTGAACAGTCTTGGTTTAATTTCTGTTGAAAGTCTGGCAAATGGCCTTTTTGTTGAATCTGTATACTCCAGTTAACGATTAATCGATTAATTGACGACTCTTTCAATATTCAGTTAATTGTGTCATCCCTGGGAACATACCAACCGGCCATCTGATTTGCTCGTCCGTTAGCGCACTGATCCGCTCGCAGAAAGAGAAGAAGATCCTGTGGATGTTTCCTTTCTCCAGCTGGAAGCGGCGGGACACGGAGCGGTAGCTGACCCGTTCAGACAGCAGGGACAGAGACAGGAGGACAGTGTGGGACAGAGACAAGCGAGCGCGTCCAGCCAGTCGAGCCCCGGATATGGAGCTTTGAAGCAGCTCTGAAATGTACTGGGAACAAAATAAATGTAACTGTGCTTGATATTCGGACTTTATAAAGCTTCAGATGAAATTTATCCACTATATTCTAGATAAAATGTGTATTTCATCCAATTTGCTGCAAATCTGAGGTAAATTTAAGGTTAAAAGTCATATATATATATAGGTTTAACTATAAAGACATTAGTTAGTTTTGTCTTATTTCAAATGCACTAAGATATTTGCACTAGAAACTCAACTAAAAGTACTTGGTATAATTTAGTGTTTTTGCAGTGTATTTTTATTAAAATCAGAGGTCGGTAGAGTAGCACTACTTCAACATGTTTCTTCTTAAGTATAAGTAAAAATTAGTCATCCAAGAAACTCAAGAAAGAGTAAAAAAGTATTTCAGGTTAACAATCATTTAGTACTTAAAAATTACATATTCAGACGGACCAAAATATAAAGTTACGTTGTAATTTTGGTATTTTAAGCACAAAAATGACAATACTACAATGACAAGTAACAAAAAAAAAAAAACTAAATCCGGCAAAGGAACATTTTTCCAAATCAGTTTAACAAAAATTGCAGGTGTGCGTCTGGCTGGTGAATTTTTGGTTAGAATGTTTTTCTTCGTTCAGCGAAATTATAAAATCCAGATATTTTACTCAAATAAGAGTAGCGATACTTCATAATAAAATTACTCAAGTAAAAGTAAAAATACTCCTTAAAGTACATTTAAAAAAAAAAAGTTAAAGAAAATATAACTAGGGGCTACCCAACTCCGTGTAAAACATTAAAACATAAAACAGAGATATTATAATCACCGTGACTGCTTCACTGTCCGCTGTTTCCTGCTGGTTCTCGGATGCCGTCGCTCCCTTCTCGGTCGGACCAGTCAACCCGGCCGCTGTGGGTGAACCCCGGGGTGCAAGGCTCGGGTTGCCCCGCTGTAACCGCAGGTGAACGGCGGGAGAAGGCGGCTGTACCAGCTCGGACTCCAGGATCTCCTCCACCGCCTGGTCCAGCCGGAGCTCCAGCTCCCCGGCTGACAGGGGCTGCCATTCCCGCTCCATCATGTCCAGAACCGCTCGGCCCGCAGATAAAACATGCTGCCTGAAATCCATCTGAGCTCATGCAGAAACAGAACCTTGTTCGGTTATCCGAACAGTGCAGAAACAACGAAGAGACCCGTTTTATCGAGCGGAAGTATGCTAACTACTAAGCTAATGTTTGATGCCTTCACGGACTGTCGGAAATTTCTTAAGGAGCGCTGAAAAACAGACATCAGAAAATACTAGGAGAGTTTGTTTAACTCTTAGGCTACTGTTAGGTATTTCACACATTAACACACAAAATAAAATCTCAGTAATAAAGCTAAGCTAAAAATTTATTTTGGGACATAAATACTTAGTTTGTAAAAATAAGCATTTGGAGTTAAATATATAGCTTAGACTTAAACATTTATTTGTGAACTAAAATATTTAGCTTTTTAAATAAACATTTAATTTCAATCTAAATTAAGCTTGTGAATGAAATATTTAATTTGGAATTATGACATTTACAAATGTATGAATAGCACACATTTGTTTTTGCTCTTAAATCTTTGTCTGGCTGCATCAGAAAGTAGGCGCTTACGATCTGTACACCGGACTTTGGTTAGGTCAGCACATGCACTATATTAGATGATTTCTGCATTATTTCCATTGTAAAGTGGTAGCACAGCAGTTTCCATTAACCATAAAATTGCTCAAATTGAAATTACGAAAATAAATGTGTGACAATTTTGAAAAAAAAAATTATGTTTTTCGATACAAAGTTTTAGCGCCAGGATGACGTGGGTCTTCAGCCGTATCATAGTCAAAGTATTTCGCAACACTGCAATGGAAGAACATTTTTTGGATGTTACTACTGGCGGAAACGACAAAGGAAACCACAACAGGAAGTAGTAGGATGACATTTTTGTTATTTTTTTTCCCCACAATGTGCAGCCTGAATAAGATGCCGACGTCACGCCTGATACGCAGTAAGATGGCTGAAAAACATCCGTGGCATGCCATGATTTTAGCGACTTATTGCGTGAACAAGCTTATTCACGTGTGATTTGAAGTTTATTTCTTATTAAATGGCGCAGTTGGTAGAGCTGTTGCCTTGCAGCAAGAAGGTTCTGGGTTCGATTCCCGGCCCGGGGTCTTTCTGCATGGAGTTTGCATGTTCTCCCTG